>PVJC01025377.1:0-24800 GCA_004026665.1 Murina feae | reverse complement strand
TGAGGGGCTGAGGGCCATTTGCAGGCTGCCCATAGCCCGTTCAGGGTTCTGGTCCCTACTGGGGTGCCTGTCCAGCCTGGGTGAGGGGCTGATGGCTGTTTGCAGGCTGGCCAAGCCCCCCAGTGGGGACCCTCACCCCATGGGGGTGTGGCCAGCCTGGGTGAGGGGCTGAGGGCCATTTTCAGGCTGCCCATAGCCCGTTCAGGGTTCTGGTCCCTACTGGGGTGCCTTTCCAGCCTGGGTGAGGGGCTAAGAGCCATTTTCAGGCTGCCCATAGCCCGTTCAGGGTTCTGGTCCCTACTGGGATGCCTGTCCAGCCTGGGTGAGGGGCTGAGGGCTGTTTTCAGGCTGCCCATAGCCTGTTCAGGGTTCTGGTTCCTACTAGGGTGCCTGTCCAGCCTGGGTGAGGGGCTGAGGGCCATTTGCAGGCTGCCCATAGCCTGTTCAGGGTTCTGGTCCCTACTGGGGTGCCTGTCCAGCCTGGGTGAGGGGCTGAGGGCTGTTTTCAGGCTGCCCATAGCCTGTTCAGGGTTCGGGCCCCTACTGGGGTGCCTGGGCAGCCTGGGTGAGGGGCTGAGGGCCATTTTCAGGCTGCTCACAGTTCCCATTGACCCAACATCCCAGCGAGGCTGGCTGGAATCAGGTTTCTGAGGTTTATTTATCTTCTATAATGGAAACTTTGTAACTGTGAGTGGAGGCCTAAGCAGACACGAAGCCTCCTGTTTGCTTCAGCTCTGTGGCTTCTATAATTGAAACCCTGTTTCCTTCAGCAGAGGCCCAGCCGGCCTAGGCAGGCAGTTGCAATAGTTGCAACAGAAGCCTCCTGTTTACTCTAGCTCCCTGGCCTCCAGCCTCCATCTTGGCAGGGTTAATTTGCATACAGCCACTCTGGCTGGGGGTGTGGCTTGGCTCTTGGGCATGGCTTGGGTGTCTTGGAGTGATGGTTAATTTGCATATTACTCTTTTATTAGATTAGATTACAAATGTGACCTTATCCCCCCACTGTGAGGTTTTAATTTTTATTTACTTGACGATAACACTGAGCATCTTTTTTATGTGCTTATTGGCTATTTATAATTTTTCTTTTGTAAAATGTTGGTTCAGTTTTTTTTTATTTTTACCCAATCTACCACTTGTCTTTCAAAGAAAAAAATATATATATATATTGAGAAAGTCCAATTTATCATTTTTTAATGGTTTATGCTTTTTGTACTCTAAAAATTATTTGCCTAAGGTCAAAAATATTTTTCTCCTGTGTTTTCTTTTGGAAGTTTCATAATTTCACTTTTTATGGTTAGGCCTATGACCCATTTGGAGTTAACTTTTTATGGTGAGAGGCAATAGCAAAGACTCATATTTTGCATGGAGATATTTAATATTCTGGCACTCTGTCAAGAATCAATTGATCATATATGCTATATGTGGATCTGTCTTGGAATCACAATTTGTTTTTATTAATTTATATGTTAATGTTTATACAAATCAGGTTTTGATTATTGTAGCTTTATATTAAATTAGGTAATGTAATTCTTTTTTCTTTTTCATTTTCAAGATTTTGGCTATTCTGGGTCATTCATTGCCTTTACACATAAATTATAGAATCAAGTAAGCAATACTAAAAGTGGCCTGCTGGGATTTTGATTGGCATTATATAAAATCTATAGGTCATTTGAGGGAATTAACATCTTAATCATGAATCTTTTAATCCATGAGTATGGTGTCTCTTTCCATTAATTTCTGTCAATCATAACTTGTATTTTTTAATGTAAAGTTTTATATACCTTTTGTTAAATTTATTCCTAATATTTATCCTAAGTTTTTCATACTATTTTAAGTGGATCTGTGGAATTTCAGCTCTCAATTTCTAGTATATACTGGTAGAATCAGATGGATTTTGTATGTTGACCTTTTATCTGGTGACCTTGCTAAGATCACTTATTGAGCTCTAGTAGCTTTTTTTGTAATCTTTATTGCACTAGTATTTTACATGGAAGGTTATGTTGCTGCAAATAAAAAATGTTTTTACTTTGTTCTTCTTAGATTTTTATTACTTTCATTTCTTTTTCTTACAATATTTCCTGGCTATGACCTCTGGTGCAATGATAAATAAAAATTGTGCGAGTAGATATTCTTGCCTTGTTGCCAATTTTAGGAGCAAAACATATATTTTTAATCATTACATGTGTTAGCTATAGATTTTTCATAAATGGCCTTTATCAGCTGAGAAGATTCCCTTCTTTTCCAGTGTGTTGAGTTATCACCAGGTGATACTGAATTTTGTCAAATATTTTTCTGTATTCAATGGGGAGATGATATGGATTTCTTTTTCAGTCAGTTGATACAGTTCATTACTTTTGAAAAATTTTATTATTGAACCAACTTTGCTGTCCTTGAATAAAACACATTTGTTCATGATTTATTATCCTTTTTACATATTGGTGAATTCGATTTGCTAATATTATGGTAAGAGTTTTTGTATTTATATTCTTGAGTAATATTGATCATTTTCTTAAAATATTCTCATGTGGTTTTGGGGTTAGTGTAATGCTGATCTCATAAAATGTCTTGAGAAGCATTTCCTACTTCCTATATTCTAGAAAAATATGTAAACCATTGCTATTTTGTCCCTCACTTTTAGGTAGAATTCATCAGTGGAGCCATCTGGGCCTGTAGCTTTCTTTGTGGGAATGTTTCTAACTGCAGGTTCACTTTATATAATAAACATATTGCTACTCAGCTTATCTATTTCTTCTTAACTGAACGTTTGTAGTTTGTCTTTAAACAAATTTGTTGATTTTATTGGGAAATTTATTGCTATAAAGTTACCATTATTTTTCCTTACTTTCCTTTTAATGTGTACAGAGGCAGTGGGTGGTCCCTCTTTCATTTCTGATAGTACTCATCTGCATTTTCCCAGCTTTAGCAAGTTATATTTTCTCTAGGAATTTGTCAATTTTGTTTGTTTTAATTCCATTTGTTTTCAAAGTATTACCATACAAAGTATTCACAGTGTTTAGTTACTTTCCCAGTCCCTGCTCTTTATCTTCATTGATATCTACTTTTGTGTTCCTAAAATGGTTTATTTTGTTTTTTTAGTAAATCTCATCAGAGATTTGGTTTGTCGATCCTCTATATTGTTTTTCTGTGTAAGCAGTATGTCAAACATGTTAACCTAGGGAAGTAATTAAAAAGCATTTTTACTTTTTGGTCTTTCATTGTCCCTTTAACATTTATCTAGTTAATGAAAGTCATCCACTTTTTCTGGAAGGAAATTCAGACAGGCCCATAACTCAGAGTTTCTCAACCATGGCATCATGGGTACTTTGGGCCAGATAATTCTGTCCTGTGCATTGCAGGATGTTTACTTAGCAGCACCCTGGCCTCTACAACTAAACGCCAGTGTGACGATAAAAAATGTCTGCAAACATTGTTAAGTGTCCTCTGGGGACAAAATTCCTCCCATTTGATGAGCCACGGCCATGACTTTCATGTTTCATCTTAGAAAACAAAGTTCTAGAATCACCTTATCCCCCTAACCTTTTAAGTTGATTGATTGCCTTGCTCATGAATTTTCAACTTTTTTTATTTTATAAGTACTTCCTTTTCTTTCTTCTTCTTCTTTTTTGTTTGTTTTGTTTTGGTTGTTAAGAAATTCAGTGACATTTAATTTTTAATTGCTATAATGAACAAATTTCAGCTACTTGGTTTTCTTTCTCTGTTCTTTACAATTGGGTTTTATTTTATTTATAATTTTCCTCTTTTATCTTATGTTTAATCTTGTGGATGACTTTTGGTCTTCCCAAAATAATATCTGATAAACATACATTTAAAATATACCAATAATTATATTCATGGAACATCTGCTTTCGGGTAAAAAAGAAACCATAGGGATATACTGATACAGGACTTGTTTCAAACCACAAGAAAGGGTGTATGTGAGAGAGAAGGAAGGATGGGAGAGAAGCATGGGGAAGAGGGAGGATGGTGTTGTAAATCTGCTGGTTCCTCTGAGCTCCTATATTCATCAGAGCTACATGGAGTCAGGCTGGATTTAGTTTGATGTGAACAGATATTTAGGAGTTAATTTTGCTGGGGCAGATGGCTGCCTGTCTTCTTATTTGATTGAAATTTAAAGTAATGGTTCAACTGTAACATGTTTCCATCTCTGATTCGTATTCCCTGGTGCACTTCTGGAAGAGGAAAGGCAGTTTCTGGGGTTCTGGCTGGCTTTGACAGAGACGTCAAGACTGTGGGCCTGATAGGATACCAGTGATCCAATCCTGCCATTCCCCCACTCACGCCATTTCCTAAGGCACATGCATTGTAAGCATGTGCTGTAGAGCCCCACTCTGCTTCATCACCGCATCCTAATTAGGCCTTGGCGTTTGGCAGGGGGACGAGGTGGATTGCAAGTGGAGGGAAGGCTTCCAGGAGCTGCTTGAAAATGAGCTTGGGATGAAAATCCAACAAGCTTAAGTTATTGTCTTTTCCCTGGACGGAAAAGAAAGTGTGTGTCTGTGTGTGTGTGTGTGTGTGTGTGTTCTCAGGAAAGGGAGACTTCTTAACATGGAATCGGATGAAGCCCTCCTGAAAGGTGGGAATGGGGAGCGAAAGGAGAATAGCTTCTGAGGTCAGTACCCCAGCTTTCTGTGACATTTACTTTTCTATTAATTCCTGGCATTTATATTGCAGTGATAGATCAATTAGCTCTCGCAATGTTCTAGTCCATTGACCTTATCATTTAACTATCCTATGGTGCCATTGCTACCACAGGGAGACTGCAAAAGAAACATTTATAATTCTGAACTACCTAGGCCAGAGCTGGGAGATATTAAAAGGCTTAGTCTGGATAATCAGCACATTAGATGATTGCACCTGGAGGGAGTTTTCCTTTTTGCTGAGTTCTGACAGCAACACTGTAAAAAGCAAAGGAATAGAACTCATCCTGAATAGTGTTGCCACTCAGGAGAACACTGATTCCAGCCCCTCAACGCTGGAGGAGACCTTCCCGGGGGACCTGTGTGTCAGCCAGGGCTTTTGCTGCGGGCAGCAGAGCTGGACGGTGGATCCGGTGAATCCGGTGAATCCGTCAGGGAGGAGGGCAGTAGCTGGCAGGCTGGCTGGGGACTCAGAGGGCAATGGGAAGACAGCGAATGGGATTTGGGGATAGAAAGAAACCAAGGTGCTCTGGAGGGCTAGGAAGCAGGCATCACTGCAACATTCCCCTAGAGGAATGCCCTCTGGCTGGTCCTTCTGTCCTGGAAGATCAGTCTCAGCAGAAGGATTCCATTCAGTCAAGAAAGAAGGATATGGGTTCTTTGGGTTCTGTAGTGGGAGGCACTTGGAACTAACTACCTTTCCGTCAGGACCACACTAACTAAAGATGAGGACATCTCCCGGGAGGAAATGAGGATGCTTTTAGGAAGGGGAAGTGACCACTGAAAAGAGAAAAGGGGGGGAGGGGTAGTGGGAGTAAGAGAGAGAAAGAAAACGGTTAATACGAGGTCATTATTTAGTCAGACCTCATTTTGCCGGTGCACCCACTCCAGACAGGATCTGTTTGTTCCGTTGACCAAAGAGGGGGAGTCCTGCAGGGGTAGGACCTGGACTCCCAGAGGCAGGTGTTGTGCTGGTTCCATCGGCCGATGCCTTTGGAAGCAGCACCGCCTGCCTTGCTCAATGTCATCAAAAGTTTGGCCCAGTGTGTTGGACTGTCCAGTTTCTTCAGGTCTAAGGAGTTTGAAAGCACTTCATTCAGTCAGCTTTTAATGGAAGGAGCGACCATTGATGCTTTCATTGGAAACTCGTCTTACATCCATGTTTTCTGCAGGCAACGTGCATCAGCACGCTGCCTGAAGCAATCACTCGCTGGCGCGGGGGGACCGTGAGATATGGGGCTTCACATCTCTTTCAGAGACCCTGCCCATCCCCACCCCCCAGGGCACTGGTTTCAGCTTAAACAGCCACACTGTCTTGGTGGGTGCGCCGCCCTAATGGACTGAAGTCAGGAAGAACACGGTTGTCTGGGACACCGTGTCAGGTATCCAACCTGCTGGAGATGAGGGTGCCACCTGGCAGACGACAGGTCAGGGGTCCTGTGGGATCCTTTGCCTGTTCTAAGAAGCAGGTAGGTGGCCCACAAACAGCAAGCACGTTGTTTTTGAGGGGGCGGGTGGTGACTCCTCTAATTTAAGACCAGGGATGAGAAGAGTGCTTGGTTTAATGCATGGAAACCTGTAAATAGCAGCATGCTGCTTCAGAGAGGGTATTGATTTGCTGGCTGAAGGGTAAAGAGAGGTCCCAGCGTGGGCTCTGTGACCAGCTCCGCCGTGTATGAGAGCCAGGCCCGGACACAGGCCCAGGGCTGCAGCACGCGAGCAGCTCTGAGCTTCTCTCCAGGCCCCCGCTCAGCCCCCTTTCTCTCCCACATCCCTCTGTTACATCGAAACAAATCCTCTTATGAAACAAAACAAAAAAGACCCTGGCAAACAGCCAATCCACTCAGAGAAATGAGATTTGAACATTTCAGTTTTGATTTCTAAGGCGGAAGCAGAGATTGTATGCAACACACACCCATTATCATCAGAACTCATAAGCTTAATTACAGAGAAACTGAAAGCTAATAATTTTTTATGCACCATTACATCCCTAGGAGGCCAGTTACCATGGAAATATCTCCTTCCATTCCTTCTACTTAGAGCATATTTACATGGAAAAGGGAGAGAGATGCAAACATGATGCAAAGATTAAACAAGACATGGAACAGTTGGATCCAAATATTTTACATTTATTATAAGAATACAGTAACAAAGTTTCCGCAGAACTGTTAAGTGGTAATTGGTCCATTGGCAAAGAAAACCATTAAAAAATGATCAATGTTTACAAAAATGATGAAACCCCGTTTTAAAAAAGTAGAAAACAATTTAAAAACATTCTACGTTAGTCAAAGTTCAAAGTGTGTTTTTTTCTGAATGTAAAAAAACTAACAAATAAATAAGTGTTAAATACAGATCTGAGTTAAAATGGTAAAAGATAGACAACGGGTTGCTTTATATATTTAGCCCCATTCATTTTCAGACTTGCTTACAAGCCAGGGGAACTCACCAAAGGCCTTACTTGTATGTTTTACACTTGAACTTTTTATAAGAAGCACCCATTTCCAGTGTTTCTTTTCTCTACTTCACAAAATATATTATTTTGAAGCAATAACAAAAAAGACGAAAGGTGCTTTAACCTGACAACATCGGTGCTAAAATGAACCTGTGTAAACCACAGGAGTGCGTTCTCAAAACGTTGCTTATAGACAGAACATGTGTACCCAGGGAGGGGCAGGCCCCACTCCCACCCATCACCCCAAACTCGCCTTCTAACAAAGGGAGAGGAAGCAGCCAGAACATGACGTTCCCGCAGGCACGCGCCATGGGCCTGCACCAGGAAGGGAGCAGGGCCCGGCCAGGGCTGCCGGAAAGGCCTGGGCATCATGTGTCCCCTGCGTCCTGGCTTTCGGTTTGCTTAGGTTCCTCAGACTTGGACAACTTTACTTGATTCTCCTGCATTTACCGGCGTTTTCTAACCCCATGTGGCTGCATGGCTTGGTTGCCTTGGAGAATTCCAGCCACTTTTTAAAGTACTTATCAGACCAAACCAAGAAAAGCACAAAGAAAACCAGAAGTTAAAGTCGGCAGGAACCACACCACCACCAACTCCCACTACACTCATGTTGCTTAACTAGGCCATCCAACGCAATGCCTTTAAACATAAATTAACAGAAGCTTTCTAGATGCCTGACTTAGACGTTGTTTCAGTGAGAAAGCTCAATGTTTTATGAAGCAATGGCCATGTAAAGTTCAGGCATTGGTGCATGGCGAGGGTCTGGTTATGTCCCTGGATGGTAGCGGGTAACTGAGTGCACACAGTGAAGTGAGATGCTCATCACGTGAAAGGCGGTTTCATGTCTTTGGCTACTTTGGTCATGAATTTGAAATAACCAAGACCCCTGCCTACCAGTTCATCTTTACGTCTGATTTTGATTTGATGCGCAGAAACTACACCTAGGATCGGATTGAAGGTCCTAAGATTATTAAATATACTTGTTACGGTGAATCAGGGCAATCCTATCAATTTCTTTGATACTAAAGTAAAAAATAGCGAACTCCACTAAAAATGTATATTTTCTGTACATGGCCGGTGTGAAAGGAGGAATTAGGGCAAATCAGTTCACTGCTGTTGGAATTGGACTTCTGCTTGTAGCTGAAGCGAAGCAGTTCAGACGGGCAGGGGAGGGGCCTCCATGCCATCCCACAGTCTACGCGGTCTGCGCATAAGAACTGCTGTACGTGGGTGAGGGGAAGACATCACAGTCCTATGAAGTATGCACGGCTCTGGGCACCATGCCCTCTGCATTTGCTTACCACAGTCTGGCATTCCTTAAGAGCAGGCAGGCAGGCAAGTCTATTCCTACCAAGGCAAATTATTCGTAAAAGAAAATTTCTATGTAACAAGGCATTTTTCTTCCTCCCTTCTGTGTTTCAAAATAACAAAAGCATTGGGTTAGTGCGCTGGCGAAGACTACCAGATGCCTGGGGTCTCGGGAACGATTTAGAGCCCCTCTCGGCACCCCCGGGTCTGAACGCAGGGCATTTAGAAATTGAAGCCCCTTTGGAAGGAATTTTGCTTTGACATTTCCTACTAACAGCTTTCCTAGCGTTCAGATAAGGTGCCATCTCCTGTGAGCAGATGGACTGCCTACTGTTAGAGCGTTGGCACTGATGCTTCCCCTGAGCACAATGGAGCAAGGTATGTACGTTTCTGTTGTCTGCTTCAGAGATCGAACTCTGGCTTCTTAGGTTGTCATTTTAGAATCTGCTGTGAACGGGGCCTAGAATGTGCTGATTCTGAGTCAAGATGTTCTTGACAAATAGCAGGTGGCTTTCCAGGAAGGGCACTGCTTTGGGGAACGTGCAGAGAAGAGCTGATGTTTTAACCCGGTGGTGCTTTGGAGTCTTATGTCCAGGTTGACTGGCTTATTTTGAACTCAGGCCTTCACATTTGCTACCCTTTTTTTCTGAAGCTATGGGAAAACTCATTACCGTGGCACAATTGAAACACCAATTTCAGCTATTTTCTGACAAGAGGAATGTGAAAAAAAAATAAAAATAATGGTACAGAAGGGTGGAATGGAAACACTGAATGTGGGCAGGGATATAAGGTACAGTAATCGCTGTTAGTGTTTTAACATGTCTTGGGAGGTAGGTCACCCAATGAGCTTACTCAGCGAAGTCAACAGGCTGCTGCCCAGGCTGCACCTGCTCACCGTGACCCTTCCGCCTGGGAGAAATCTCCCCCTAGGGACACTGTCACTCATCACGCACATCTGCCACCTAGTCCTCTGTCTCCAGAAACCACATCGAGGCTTTGTCGTCTATGCTGCCTCTGCTCTGGGCTCTCGCATAGTGGGTGTGCAGTTGACCTAGTAATGGATGCCTGGGAGTTCCTTCCAAGGCAGGGGCCTCCTGAGCACCTGAGGAGAACCTCTTTGGTCTAAGCCAATTATGAGACCATCTGATAAAAGGCTTTTCTGTTTGGGTAAAATAAGGATTAAAAAAACTGAATATGAGAAAAGGAAATACTAACCAGAAGTAAAAAACCAAAACCAAACAGAAAAAAGAGCACCCAGCGAGGCTCCTGCCTCTGACATGGCAGATGCTTCAGCAGAGCTTGCGGATGGACGAAGCTGAGGGAAAGCGTGACACGCTCTGCTCCAGGTCCTATCACTTCGGGCACTTTCTCACTTTGGAGCACACTCACACCTGCTGGCCTCTGCGGTAATGTCTGGGGAGATAGTTTAGAAATTCAGGATTCAAATCCTCAGAGTGAGTCCTGAATATTCTTGTTCTGGGGCGCTTGCTAGTTTGCGGGCATGGAGGGAAGCTACGTCTGTCTTCACGCTGCAGGCATAGACACCACAAGACATTTTTTCCTTAACAAAATAAAAAGTAGCAGCTTTCACAGCAAATTTCCCACACTGCTGCCTACCCCAGGCGTGTGCCCCTGCTCAGCCTCCCGCTGCTCAGGGCGTGTACGCCTCACTGTCCTGCCCGAGGCCTGACAGGAGAACTGAGCCAGGGTAATTCTCATTCCACAGGGGCCGCCTCCTGAGATTATGGGGATCATAAAGAAAATCAATATCCAATTCAGTGCTCTTTAATAAATGTTGTAGCTACTCGAGAGGCTTGTAATACTTAATAGCATGCAGCAGAAAGCGCCTCAAAACCCTCTTCTGAGGATCAGCTTCCCCTTATTGATTCTGCATTTGCCTGTCGGAGGCTGGCCAGAAATTTATGGGAGGCACTTCGGGTGGCACTATTACTGCCCTTCATGTCCTTTAGTCTGCTGTCTGGGTGTGTCCTTCTCTGCGTTTGGTGTCTCCCTCCAGCTTAATTCCATGTTTTCTGAGAGTAGAGCTCATCACAGTGAGGTCCCTGTGGGGTAACTCTAGGAGCCAATTAGTTAGCATTAGTCACAAGGTGATGGAGGGCTGACATAAGCATGCTTTCCTCAGATTAGCCTAGGTTAAGCCCCACTGCAAACAAAGATTCCCAATAGGTGTAAATAATCAGTGATTCTGGTTTAAGAAATATTAAATATAACTAATGCACATGTAAAGATACTTGGAGTCATCTCTACAAGTTTGAAGACGTCCGACACAATCCTGTAGCGGGCAGGACAATGAGTACAAATGTCGCCCAGCGCAGCAGCATCTCCGAGCCAGGGACATAAACCTGCTCCAAACGCAAGGGAGGAGGTGTGTGGGCTGCGGGCCCGAAGGCCCACATGCTGGCAGGTGACCACCTTTCCTCCTTTTGGCCCCAATACCGTTTCCATTTTCTGCAGGAAGGATCTGGCTTGGTGGCACTGTTTCCCGTGGGCTTTCTAGGGACATCGTCTGAGTCTTTGTTCCACTTTATTCCACTCTCCAGAGGGCGGCATCGTCCAGGGTTGGAATGGCGGGTTCTTTTCTCTTTGCCTTCTGATGTGCTTGCCTCAGCTCCCTGGACTGAAGCCTGTGCTCATCACACATGGCTTCCTACGCCGCCATTTAAGTGACTAGGAATTCAGAACAGATTTTTCTACTACCCAAGAATCTCAGTCCTTATTAGGCAGCTAAGCATGTCTTAGGGTCTAAACTTACTGTTCAGAATATAATCTTTGAATCAGCAAGAGGCAGTAGGATGTTTTTCAAGGGGTAATAAATATTTCCTTAAATTGAATTATGGCTAAGGCATATAGTTTATACATCTTTGCTATTACGGCATTATTTTTAAAAGAGAATTTTATGGGACTGTACCAATCTCTTTCAAGTAGGTAATCTTGGTGCATGACTACTTTCTTTTGCACAAATGAATATGCAGCTCTGGGTGCTCTCAAATAATATAGTATTTACACTTGATATAAACTCATCAAAACAGAGAAAAATAAATAAAATTAAGATATTTAATAAAAAATTTCTGGCATGTATAAGCAAATCAAAGTAATAAAAGAGGTAACATTTTATTTTAATGGTAAACTTTCACGCTAACTTTGTATAATGGAAAAGTAATAGAAACTCATTTTCATATAAAAATCTTTGCATTTAATTAACATATTAATACATAAGGAAAAGTGGCTTTCAATTGTCTGCTCTTTTTATTTTGCATTATTCTGTTTTGTGTGAGAGCTCTGGCCTCCTAAGTACAAAAGTCAGTCTCTACATGACTCAGAGCAGTGCTCATGGACAATCAATTTTGATAAACGTTTTAAATACCGTGTGATCAAGGGAGGGGTGGGGAAATAAAGAGGGCGGAGGCGAACAACCTCCTTTCAGTTACTCTCATGTCACAGCCACATAGCAGTGCACTAAGAGCAGCCACTAAGCAAGGGTTCCCGTACCCTCAGAATAGCTAGCGACTCACAGGGATGCAGGATAAGGCGGGACATATATTGTGGCTGCATTCTAATTTTTGTTTATCCCACTAGAAGGTCCTCCGTGTGTGACATCTATTATAAATAAAACACTTTCTTCTGATATAATCTCACACCAGTATTGTAAAGCATAGTTATTTCAGTGGTATTAACCAAACTGTGTATTAGATTACCGTATACGGCAACACTGAAACATGACTATAACATAGACAACAAAACCATATTATGGTTTGAAGAAAATTGAAACTATTTCGGTGACTAAACATTTTTTTTCTTTTTTTTTTCCTTTTCAAAATAACCCTCAAATGAAAAAACAATTGTGAAATACACGCTGAACAGTAGCTCATGGTCTGTGCTGATCTACTTATTTGTGTTAAAACGGTGAATTATGAATGAAGAACTTTATTGCTTATATTACATTTAGGAGACAAGAGAGAAATGATTACATGAGGCCTTTTACCGGGGACCTAGTGGCAGGACAGCTAAAATATAGCCTCTGGTTTTGAGAGTGTAAATAAAACCTCTTAATCTTTTATTATTACTATTTTCCTGGAAGAGAAGGAATACCCTGGCTTTGGGAAGTAAACTCTGATTACTCGAATACAAAATTAATCTTAGTTTTCACATGTTGGTAATAAATGGTAATTTGACATTAAAAGATTTCTTTCCTTGAAAAATGATAAACTAGCTAAATATTTTTCATAAAGGCTCCTTAATGATTTAAGGTAGAAAAATGTGGGTGAGATTCAGACTGCCTGACACCCCTCCCTCCTTCGTATTCATAAATTTAAGAAATTATGACAGGAACTGTATGGGTGTGATAAATGCACCTCTTGAAAAATCCATTAACAACACAAAGATGTGCAACCTGGCTTAATCACATTCAGACCGGTGGCAATTTTGGTTACAACTGTTTTCTTACAAGTCAGAGGATTCTGCGCATTTCTGAAGCCTTCTTTTCCTACATCAAATTGCAAATTCAGAGCAGTACTTATGTATGCTTTTTGGTTATGGATTAGCTACCTAAAGTACATAATTCCAATAATTATCAGTGACAGAGGGATGAATAAATTATGCTTTAAGTGCAGGAGAATTGACAGTAAAGATGGTTTGCATAAGTTTTTCTTGGTACATGTACCTATATTAAATTTAATATTCTTTACAACTGATATGATCCTGAGAGACTCTCCATGAGTTATTAATCCTGAACTATACCACCGCCTGCTCTGGGACAAAGAATAAAGTGGAATTTAAATGCTGCAGATGTCATGGTGTTTTGAAAGCTGCTTTAATTTAAGCAGAGAGTTATGATGGGAATTGTAAATTCTAACAGCCAGGGTGAGTGAAATATCAGTGCCATATCCCCTCTTCAGACCAGAATGCAAAGATTAAGCTTCACGTCTTATTCACAAAATTACAGCCCAAACCATCCTGCTCTCTCCTCGCTGAAGCTTAGCAGTGAAGGTGCTAAGTGACGGAAGGCCAGTTTCTATAAATAAGAATATTATGGAAAGATTCCCTTAGAAATACTGGTGAAGGGTGCAAATGTCCCCACCGTACTCCTACGACTGAAGGCTGGCCGGGGCCTGAAGACCATAGCACTTAATTTTAATTCCCAAGTCTATGCCCTGATTTATCACAGTGTATGCCATCAAAACAAGGTTCCATTTATTTACAATATCTGACAGAAGGGAAAACAGTTCTGATTTTTAAAAAACTGCTTTGAATATTGCAATATATTTTTGAGGGCAAGTTTATTATGCTTTTGTTTTAGTCTGAATGTAGTAATCATAAAATGTGTACAAAACTTGCAAGAAGATTGAAATGACAGACAAGCCATTTTTCTCTTCAGTATTATCCTTCCTACTTTTTAGAGTGCTGGGTTTGAGTTCCACACAGTGATATTCACAGGCAGCAAACAGCCAAAGAGGACGGGAGGGATTTTCTTTCCCATAAATAAGCTCTTCCAATAAACAAGGACCAAACAGTCACTGAGGTGCTCTTTGTCTGGGCACACACCAGAGCACTTACTACAGCTCCTGAGCGCCATGGGCCCCTGAGCCTGACCATCTCCCCCCACACACTGATCCTGAGAGGTAACTATATACAGAACGCGGGGTAAGGGCCCTGGATGCACCAAAGGCCTAGCTCAGCAGACTCCTAGATGTAACTGTTATGTATTCCTCAGAAGCACCTCCAGCACTGTGCTTGCACCCCTGTCTGCTAAGGTAAGGTTTCCAGGTAGCAGTAGAGCAGTCGCAAAGGGGGGAAGTGAAGATAGGAGGCTGTCCTGGATTTCCTTCCTCAATAGTGTCCATTTGTCTTCATCCACACCTGCATTGCTTGGTGTAGTGTGTGTGTACATGCACACGAGTGTGTTTCTGAACTAGGGTCATGGCGTTCTGACAGCTCAGGAAATGGCACCAGTCAGGGCATTAAATGCTGGGAGGCCTCCTCTGAGGTGCAGGTACTTCACCAAAAGCATGCTGTTGGTTTTGTGGGCTTTTGCTTTGTAGTTTCTCTAAAACTTTAGTTGTTGCCATTAAGAATGCTTTATCTATGAACTCCTGAAAATCATTTCTTAGAATATGTTTAGTGAATTCAGACCATAAAATAAAACGAGTGTGTTTGATGTCTGTAGAGGCAGAGCTTAGATAGGAAGACATTTTATGTTTTCCGTCTCTTCTCTGATCCCCCGTGTAGCTGCTCTTTTTCTCCAGACCACCCTCCTGTCCTGACTTCTTGCTGTCGCAGCTTTCCAAAGCATCCTTTCAAAGCTGCTGCCTCGACACTGGGAGTGTGCTGTTTGAGGACCTCTCGCGCATGGTTTTCTGATGCCCAGAGGCGGGAACTGTCAACCTTAATACTAACACAGGAGTGCAACAACTCTTACACTGCACTTATTTCTGGCAATAAAACAAACAAAAGCAAACCGGGAGGGCCAAATACTTCCTGCTAGAAAACGATGTTTACAAATGTAATCTTGCCTTGGCAGAGAGGCAGCTTCTAGCACCGAGTGAGTCAGGTCTGTGGCACCGATGCGGCGAGTGACCGGGGCCTGGAGTAGCAAAGCTTTGAGGAGCACATTGGTCTTGGTGTGAAAAACATCTGTTCTCCCTCCCGTATGTGCTTTTCTATGACAGTAGCCTGGAGTGGCAGGATCGCTATGATGAGCTAATAAAGCCCTTGGTAGGACTATCTGTTCCTTAAATGCATTTGCCTTTTCTTTTTTTTAAGTGGCACATATTTTAAAAAACAGTTAATAAAAAAATAACCTTAGCAGACTGGTGCAGGTAACGTGGTACGAACTCACTGCAAACGAGAGAACGGGTGCCTGAGGGCTGCGTCTGGCCTCGCCCGCACTATGTGAACTTCTTCCTGATGACACTGAGCTCTTTCTGGAGTTCACTGAACTTGGGGCGGTTCTCAGGCTTATAATCCCAACACCTCATCATAATTTTATAGATTTCCTCTGGACAATGCTGAGGGGCTGACATCCGGTACCCTAAAGACCCAATGGAAGAAGGAGATAAGACATGAATGTTCATGTAAGGCGTTGTGCAGTTTGTAAGTTTAGTACCTTATGTTGTAGATGTAACAGAAACAAAATACCCTTTAAAGGCAAACTGATCTTTTTAAACAAGTATTTCAGTATTATGGAGCCATAGAATTACCTTCAAGTTGGGAGAACCCGCTTTGTTTGTTGCAAAGTCTGATGTGAGACACATCACAGACAGATGCACATCTGCTCTAAGTGTTTGCTTTCAGATGCTGTGGGCAGAGTTTTAAAAAAATCATCTCTACTACCCAGGTTTTTGAAGATGAAGAGAGGAGAAGGATTTGATAAGCACTAATTCAAAAGTGAAATAAAAATGAACATGAGATAGAGTCCTTTACTGCCCGAGAAGAATCTTATTTTTCATTCCAAGCTGCAGGCGCCTGTGTGTGTGCCTCCGGAAGGTGTGTGAGAGGTCAGGGAAGGTGGGAAGGAAGCTAAAAAGCCATCCTCCTGCTCCAGTTCTACCACCAGGTCCCTCTCGGCTGCACGCTGCGGCGTCGCTCTTTTGTCAGAAGCATTCTTTCTGTTGACAGCTAAGGACTGCCTGGCATCACCAGCACCTACTGTTCTGTCATGATCTGGGAACACCGGGGGTGTCTTCAGGAGCTTACAAAGTTCTCAGAAACCTCCTGAGGTCTAATTACATTTCGTTCGCAGTGACACTAATGGTGTTTACTTCACATGGAATGAAAAACCAGGAGCTTGAGGAACACTCTCCGATTTTCCTTGACAAGACTGAATGGTGTGCCTCCCCGATGTCAGGCCAGGCAGGGCGAGAGGGAGGAACGCTGGAGCTATTTTCAAAGCTAAAAAGGCTTTTGTTGTATAAGAGCCATGCGATCCATGGGGTTCAGAAGCAGATTTACAAACACCTCTGCTCTACCCACACCCCCATGCAGCATGACGCCCCCCCCCTCCCCAGCCTGTCCCTGGGGCTGGATGTGGCCACTCCCACCCCTGCCTTTGGCTCACCTCGTTCCACCTGCTCACGTGCTTGTTGGTTTGTCATTCCAGGGTATGGGCAGACCCCTAAGGTGAAGGTCTCCCAGAGGAGGATGCCAAAGCTCCACACGTCACTCTCAGAACTGTACCTCCCTGGAGGGCACACAGAACCACAACCAGGTGACCATTTCCGGGCATGCACTTCCATGTCATCACATATTCATATATTTAAACTCACCAAAAGGAACTCTGAAACCAGTGAGCCTATTCTCTGCACGAGTTCCACTCTCCAAAAAATCACATCCCCCCACCCCCACAAGAACAAACATTCAGTAAGTGTGCAAGCTTGCCTTCCCTGTGGCACCTGAGATGGATGGTTTATGTAAAAAAGATATAACATTGTACATATCAATGCCTAGGCGATTAAGTAAGTTGGATTTCTGCAATTTTGTCTCCTGTCTGCATCATTTTCATTCTACTAAGATTACAAAGTTACAGCAATAAGGAAAAGTTTCTTAAATTGATTACTCGTCACTGTTTACAGATATTCTTACTTGCTTAAAGGTCTTGTTTTCCTCACTGACAGTTTGATTTATGGAAAATATATTTGTGTGTGTGTGTGTTGAATAGACTACAAATTAACAGCGCTGGCTGATAGAAACAACTTCTTTAAAGTACATGGTGCCTTGTTTTGTTGAAATTCTGACACACCGGTTTTACTATGCTACATAAGCCAACCTCATAGGATTCTTTTTTTTTTTTTTTTTTAATAATCTTTTTGAGAAGTGGAAATAAAAGCCAACACCAGATACATTCTGGAGATGGATGTGAAGTCAAGGAGGCAAAGCAGAAAATTCTTTCCAATATCCAAGAGGTAAGAATTTCCTAGATTTTCCCAACATTTTTTTTTCATATAGGGTATAAATTATTCGAACTAATCCTCATTTGCAGCAGTGTTACAGGAATTATGAAATCATTTCTTTTCTACTTCCTTGTAGCTACTCGCCTTAACCTTTCCATTCTAGGATTTATAAATGCCCCTCTAAAATCATCCTGTTTCTTTAAAGTAGGATGGTTGCCCTGGCGATGGAGGAAGCCAAGTTTCCTGCCTGCCCTGGCCAGTTGTGGCCTCCACTTCAGGCAACAAAGTTTCAATTATAGAAGATAAATAAACCCCAGATACCTGCTTCCAGCCAGCCTGCAAACAGATATCAGCCCCTCACCCAGACTGGCCAGGCATCCCAGCAGGACCCCCGACCCTAAAGAGGGTGTGGCCAGTCTGCAAACAGCCATCAGCCCCTCACCCAGGCTGGCCATACCCTCATGGGGTGAGGGTTCCTGTTGGGGGGCTTGGCCAGCCTGCAAACAGCCCTTCAGCCAGGCTGGCCAGGCACCCCAGCAGGACCCCTCTCCCTGAAAGGAGTGTGGTAAACCTGAAAACAGACCTCAGCCCCTCACCGAGGCTGGGCAGGCACTCCAGCAGGGACCCCCACCCTGAAGGGGGTATAGTCAGTCTGAAAATGGTCCTCAGCCCCTCACCCAGGCTGGCCAGGAACCCAACCCTGATCCGAGACACCCTTCAGGGCAAACCAGCCGGCCCCCACCCATGCACCAGGCCTCTATCCTATATAATAAAAGGGTAATATGCAAATTGACCCTAATGGCAGAACGACTGGGAATGACTGTCACTATGACACACACTGACGACCAGGGGGCAGACGCTCAATGCAGGATTTCCCCCCTGGTGGTCAATGTGATCCCCCAGGGGGAGCTCTGCTCAGCCACAAGCAAGGCTGATGGCTGCCAGTACAGCGGTGGTGGTGGGAGCCTCTCCTGACACCTCAGCAGCGCTAAGGATGTCTGATTGCAGCTTAGGCCTGCTCCGCTGGAAAGTGGACATCATCCGAGGGCTCAGGCCAGGCTGAGGGACCCCCCCACCCAACCTCGAGTGCATAAATTTTTGTGCACTGGGCCTCTAGTCCTAGGTAATAAAAGGTTAATATGCAAATCAACCAAACAGCATAACGGCTGGTCCCTATAATGCACATTGAATTATTCACTTTAAAATGGTTAATTTTGTTACATGCATTTTATAAAAAGGTTTATTTGTCTGAATCTAATGCCTAAATTAAAGACATTTATAAATGCCTTATTTTTCATTAAGTAATTTCTCATTTTAAATCACCAAAAAAATCATTTTATGCTATCTTAATTCAAACCACACTACACCCATTCACCAACCCATGGCTTTTATGCTGCTTCCCTTACTGAAAATGCAATTTCTAATTTCACTCAAAGCACAATCTTTTTCTTTCAAAATTCTTGAGCTGTTACCCATCTTGTTATGGCCCATTTCATCCCAACCACAGATAATGCAAGCTGTATTTATATCCAATTACAATGACACATAAAAAATTCAAGTTAAAAAAATCCCTGCTGCTTTAAAATGCAATTCCCATCTCTTTCCACAAGATTTATACAAGTTCCAGAGACTGAGATGCTAAGAAACCATGTCAGTTTTCAGAGTGAGAAACTACAGGCTTGATCGGCTTAATATTTTAGGAGCCTAACATTGGATGAAGTTATAAGAAATTCAAAAGAAATGGGCCAAAACCACAGCAACACTTTCACTCTGTGTGTAATTTGACTCTTAAAATGAAAATCTGGTAGTGACGTCAGCATCATGGCAGAGTGAGAAAATCTCTTGGTTTCTTCCATCAAAATAGATTCAAGTTTTCTTCTATGTGTTTTGTTGTATATAAGAACTAAACTATGGATCTTAGTCTGAGAGGTTTTTGTGAACTTGACCCCAAAGGCAAAGGAAGTTCAAGTAAAAATAAATGAATGGGACTGAATTCTTCAGCATAACTAAAGAAACCATCAACAAAACAAAAAGGCAATCAAATATATAGGAGTATATATTTGCAAACACTACCTCTGATATGGGGCTAATATCCAAAATATATAAAGAAATGAATAAAACATTTCAATTTATAAATGGGCAGAGAACCCGAAGAAGACATACAAATGGCCAACATATACACTGAGTGGCCAGATTATTATGACCACCTGATGTTTGTAGGCAAACTAGCTATAATTTCGGCTAAAGTTGCTAGAGGGCCAGACCATTATAAATAGGGAAGCAGGTTGTTTACCATGACAATAGAAGTGATTTTTCCCCCCAGAAGATATGGGTAAACAATGCGATTTAACAGCCTTTGAATGTGGGCACTCGGAGCCATGGAGTGAGTATCAGCAAAACAGCTGAAGGCCTGTTCAAACACCTTTGCTGTCTGCAGTTACCAAGATAAAATGTCTCCAATTCACAGAGAACATAATAATTGGACAGTCAAGCATTGGAAAAAAGTCATGTGGTCCAATGAATCATGTTTCCAGTTGCATCATGCAGATGGCAGAGTGAGAATTTGGTGGAAACAGCATGATAGCATGTACCCCACATGCATGAGTACAACCCTACAAGGTGGTGGGGGCAGTGTTGTGGTTTGGGGCATGTTTTCCTGGCATGATTTGGGCCCTTGAATTCATGTGGAACAACGTCTGAATAGCACAACATACCTAAGTATCGTTGCTGATCAAGTTCATCCTATCATGTTGGTGTATCCTAATGGAGATGGCTTCTTCCAACAAGACAATGTGCCACGGTGCTCGTATTGTGCAGGAGTGGGTTCAAGAACATGAGGGAGACTTCACCTTGCTTAGGTGGCCCCCACAATCACCAGATCTCAATCCAATTGAGCATTTGTGGTATGAAGTTAAAAGAGGCAGCTGGTTCCACCACCATCAAATCTCACAGAACTGGACAGTGCTATTCATCAGGCATGGTGTCAGATTCCTCGCATCACCTTTCAACATCTCGTGGAGTCAATGCCAAGAAGAATCGCCACAGTATTGAAGGCAAAAGGTGGCCCAGCGAAGTACTGATGGGGTGGTCATAATAATCTGGCCACTCACTTTCAAATATATCCCACATTCAAAGGCTGTTAAATCATGTTGTTTACCCATATCTTCAGAAAAAAATCACTTCTGCTGTTGTGGTAAACAACCTGCTTTCCTATTTATAATGGTCTGGCCCTCTAACAACTTCAGTGCGAAATTATAGCTAATTTTCCTACAAATGTCAAGTGGTCATAATAATTTGGCCACTCAGTGTATATAAAGATGTTTGAATTCACTAGCTATAGGAAAGTTCAATTAAAAAGCCACCTCACACTTGTTAGAATGGCTATTATCAACAAGACAAGCAATAACAAATGTTGGAGAGGCTATAGAGAAAAGGGAGCTCTCATTCACTACTGGTGGGAGTGTATACTGGCATGGCCTCTATGGAAAACAGTATAAAAGTTCCTTAAAAAATTAAAAAGCTAGCATCTGACCCAACAATCCCTCTTATGGGTAACTACATTTATTTGTAAAGATATATGTACCTCTATGTTCACAGTAGCCAAGACATGGAAACAACTTGAGTGTCCTTTGATGGATGATTAGATAAAAAAGATGTAGTACATTTATACAGTGGAATACTACGCAACCAGAAAAAGCCTTACAACAATATAAGTGGGTCTTGAGAGTAGGATGCTAAAGTGAAATAAGTCAGAGGGAAAGCAACAAGAACTGCATGACTTCACTCATATGTGGGATAGAAAAGAGAAAGGAACAAGTAAAACAAATTCATAGACACAGACAACACTATGGCAGTCACGAGAGGTGGAAGGATAAAGAGAGTAAAGGGGTCAAATGTGTGGTTGGAAGGAGACGACTTTGGATAGTGAACACACAGTGCAATATATAGATGATGTAATAGAAAACTGTACACTTGAAACTTGCATAATCTTGTTAACCAATGTCACCCCAATAAATTAAAAATACTTTTAAATCATTTCTCAGATAATGCTTGTAAGTGTATCCATCTTTTGAATCTAGCAATCTAACATATAAAAATATGATCAAAAAGGTCAATGAATTAAGTTGGTGCTCATGTTTAAGTGTAAAGTATGAACATTTTATATCTCACTCTGCCTTGTGCTTTGTAGTACCCCTCTAACTTTGCTTGTGAATGTTTTGTTCTGATGGAGTCTCCCGCCCCCAAACCCCACCAACCTTTTTGTGTGTTTTTTTTTTACCACCAAAAGGAAAGAGTCCAATCTTACCATAATTAAGAGCTTCTGGTGCTGTCCATTTAATGGGAATCTGCTTTAAGCCCGAAGATGAATACACTCCCCCATCCTCTTGGCGAGACATTCCAAAGTCACTGATTTTCAGAACATTATTTTCACCTACCAGGCAGTTTCTTGCAGCAAGATCCCTAGGTTACACACATAGAAAACACACTTATTAAAACAAATTGAAAGACACCTTCACATTTATCACTTCTGCACTTTGCATTTTTTACATTTGCAATGTATTTATAACGAGGCTAAGAATGCTTGTGATTTACCAGTCTCTCCCATCTTTTCTGTCACAGGTAAAAATCATCCATGCCAACATTTGCATATGGAACAGTCCATATGCTAATTTTCTAGGCACCACATCCATTTCAATTTACATAGGAAAACTGATTCTAGGGTTAAGAGAAAATCACAAAGGAGAGGCCAAGCAAATTCGACGTTATTTCTCCTTTGATTGCTTTCCTAGAGCAGCACTAGCCAACAGAACTTTCTGTGAAGGTGGAAAGTTCTCCATCTGTGCTGTGCTATTTAGTAGGTAGCCATATCCACATGTGGCTAATGTGACTGAGAAACTGAATGTTTTATTTACTTTTAGTGTGTTAAATTTTAAGTAGCTGAGTGCTACTATTAGTTACTGAGTGGTCATCTGCAGTGTAATCTAGAGCTTCCCAATACTTTCTCTGTTGCATCTGGGTCAGGCAAAACTACATGATGATTTGGCCCTGTCTCTCTCTCCCACTTGTTCCACTCTTTGCATAATTTGCTACATTCCAGACATACTGAGCTTATTGCCCCCCAAACATGACAAGCTTATTTCCACTGGAGGGCCCTTCCCTTTGCCTGGAGTGCAATCTTAGACTTTTGCATAGCTGGCTCCCTTTCCTTCTTAGCTTAAATGCCCTCTCCTCAGAGACATCTGTCCTGACCACTCTTATCTGATAGGGAAGACAACAGTGAACAAAACAGACCAAGTCCCTACCCTAATTCTAGTGAAGAAAACATTCAATAATCAAATTCAAATACACACACACTGCTACTATGTGCAGAAGGGACTGGCGGAACCCGAGAGCTCAGTTAGGAGACAGTCTTAGCCTACGCTGAGATGAAAGTGGTGGAGTTGGTCAGAAGCTGTCAGATTCAGGATGTATTTTGAAAGTACAACCAACAGGTTTTTCTGGTAGATTAGATGTGGAGTAGGAGAGAAAAAGAGTCATGATGACCCTAAGATATTTTGGCCTGAACAACTGGAAGAATGGAGCTGACATTTATTCCAATTGAGAAGACTATGGGGAGGACCTACTGTAGCAGACATACCAGTTGCCTCCTAACGTCCATTTACTACTCTTCAGTGAAATAATCTTGATTTTAGCTGAGTATATTGCCATCCATATTTCCCAACCTCTCCTATAGCTTCTACAACTAGATGTGGCCCTAATCTAAGTTCTGGCCAATGAGATGTAAGCAGAAGAGTTGTCTAGAATTTCTAGGAAGTTTCTTTAAAAGAAAGAGGAAATACTTTTACATTTCTTCCTCATACTAACACAAAGAGGAAGCACACCATAGTTGGAAAAACATCAAGAGATGTAGAGCCAGGTTCCCTGATGAGTATGACTGCCTTATATATTCTAGATTGTCTACCTATGCATCTCTGGAGTTTTTTTGTTTTGCTAATGCATGAAAGAAATTTCTATGTCATTCAAGCAATTTTTGTTTCTTGGCTTTTTTTGGGGGGGGGTATGTATGTTACCATATGCTGTAAAAACAATCCAATATTGGGGATGGGCGGTTTTGGACTTGAGTTTGTGATGTCTATTAGATATCCAAATGGAGAGATTAAGTAGGTAGTTGGGTACTATTAGTCTGGAGGTCAAAAAAGAGGTCTAAGAGTTGTTAGCTTTTATATGGTTTTTGAAACTAGTGATTGGAGAATGCTCTCACCTAGAGAGTGAGCATAGAGAAGAAAAAGTGTTCAAGGAGTAAGCTCTAAAATACTCCATTGTTTCGAGAAGGATTGAAGAAAGAAGACTGGGAAGGAGCAGCAAGTGAGGCAGAAGGGAAACCAAGAGAGAGGTTGGTATCCTAGAAGCCAAGTGAGGAGAGCTTTACAAGAAGGAAGAGCAATCAACTCTATCAACTACTACTAAGAAGAAAAATTAGGGCTATGAACTGGCCACTGGATTTGGCAACATGGATTTTTAATGAGACACTGACAAGAGCAATTTCAGTGGAGTGGTGAACACAAAAGCATGATTGGAGTGTGTTCAAAGAGAATGAGAAAAAGAAGTGGAAACACTGAGTTTAGGTATTCTTGAATAAATTTGCTATAAAAGAGGATAGAGGAGTAACTAAAAGGGGGTTTCAGGTCAGAGGAGTTTCCCCCCTAATAGGGGGGCTATTACATGCATATATAGATGGTAATAGTAGTGTACAGAGGTGAAACTAATGCAGAAGAAAAAAGTGACAACTGCAGGTGTAAAGCCCTTGAGAAAGTAAAAGGTGATGGGGATAGGAGCTAATGGTGCTCTTCAGAGCTGTATTCCCAGGGCTCAAAATAGTACTTGACACATTGTAGGTGCTTAATAAATATTTTCTGAATGAGTATATACACACCATCTTATCCAAGGAGTGATCCCTGCTGAAGACAGATCGTCTCTTCTATGCTTTGTCCTTTTTAATACTTTTTTCCCAACTGAGGAACAATCAACAACTAGTTTCTCTTTCAACTGAGATGATTTTACATATTTATCTTTGGAATGCATCTCTAAATATCAACGTGACTAAAAACATCCAAAAAATTAAAGTCTAATTTATATAACTGGTCTTGTAACATCAGCAGTACCTTGAGTAATTAACTGAATATAACTAGGTTGATTGTCTGCTGAAGCAAATATATCAACACTATCCCTGGCTGGGGTGCGTACAGGAGGCAACCGTTCAATGTTCCTCTCTCTCTCCCTCCTTTCCTCTCTAAAATCAATAAGCATATCCTCAAGTGAGAATAAAAAAATATTCAACTGCTAACATCATACTTAATGGTGAAAGACAAAATTGTTTTCTCATGAGATCAAAGTAAGGCTGCCTGCTTTTACCACTTCTATTCAAAAGGACCTCTGTTCTGATAGTCCTGGCTTTGAAATCCTATCCTATATAAT
>PVJC01025376.1:0-24837 GCA_004026665.1 Murina feae | reverse complement strand
CTTGGAGAGCAGGGATGAATCCCCAGGGGCCCAGGTACCTGTACTGTATTGGGCTCAGCCACGTGATTGTAAACAAGAAATACTCCACCAGGTGTCTCCTCCTCAGGACTCTGAACCCTTCTGCTCACCAAATGTGTGGGGTATCTTTTCCACACCAAGCAGTTCTGGGTGTCCTATAACTTCAGTCAATCCAGACACTGTCTCTCTGGAAATAACATCAAACCCCACAGGTTAAGGGCTCAGTCCTGCAAGGCTGCCCCCCTCCCACCTCAGATGCCAATCACAAGTCCAGGCTGTCTGACCCACTGGCTATAGACTGGAGTTTCCTACAACACCCTCCTTACATTTGATAAATTTGCCAGAGTGGGTCATAGACCTCAGGAAAATAGTTTACTTAGTAAATGACCAGTTAATTATAAAAACATTTAACTCAGGACCAGTCATACGGAAGAGACATGTAGGGCAAGGTATATAAGAAAGGGTGTGGCACCCCCATACCCTCTCCGGGTGCCCTCACCACCACCTTCACGGAGTCTGTCTGAACCTCATCCCTTTGAGTTTTTATGACGGCTTCATTCCATAGGCATGGTTGATTAAGTCATTTGCCATAAGCAATTAACTCAACCATATATTTAGCCATAAATACTACTCAGCCTTAAAAAGAAGGAAATCTTGACATTTGTGACAACATGGATGAACCTTGAGTGTATTATGTTAAGTGAAGTAAGTCAGACAGGGAAAGACAAATACCATATGATTTCACTCACATGTGGAATATAAAAAACAAGGAAAATAAAACAGAAATAAACTCATAGATACAGAGATCATATTGGTGGTTACCAGAGGGAGAGGGGAATGGGGGGACCAAATGGGTGAAGCGAGTCAATCGTATGGTATTGGATGGTTAACTAGACTTTTGGTGGTGATCACTTTGTAGTGTATACAATATTGAACTATAATGTTGTACACTTGAAACTGATATAATGTTTTATATCAAATTTACCTAAAAGGAAGAAAGAAGGAGTAGCAAGACACTCCTTTCACCTTTATCACTCTGGAGCTATTTTAGGAACTGGAGTTATTTGAGGACCAAATAATAATAATAATAATAATAATGATAATAATATAATGTATATAAATATATAACAATGATAATATAATAATATTTATTATAACAAAATATTCTCCCATTGCTCTGATCACTTAGGAAATCTGAGGAGCTGTGGTCCAGCATATCTAGTTCAAAATACAGTTCTTCTCTCTTCTCCATCCACAATGCACTGTACTTGCTCTTTAATTATTACACCCTCTGCAAGGGCAGAAATCATGTCCATCTTCTCCACCATGGTGGTCCTAATATCAAGTACTGAGATTGGCATGTGGTTGGTGGCAAATAAATACTTGTTGAATGGACATTTATATAATTTCTCCTTTGAGAATTACAGAGGTGTTTTTTCATGTTTTATAAAGGGGCCTAATATCATCTTATTTGGGCTTCTCAGGGTTAAAATCATTTCTTGCCCAAGCAGCTGTATTAATAATCATTGTAATAGCCATTTATTTAGTTCTCACTGTTGTCACTTTTTAAGAACTTACTGTATGCCAGGCTCTTAGCCTGTGACACCCATCAGAAGTGTTCTCAGACTCTACTAAACCTTCAGGTTCACAGAGGGCCACAGGCCACACTTGGCCCCAGTCTGCAAGGCTCTAAGACAGGAAACACAGCTGGGCACTGGGTCATGTCAAGTGCTCCTTATCTGCGCAACAGTCCACACACGGAACAGCTCCGATGGAAGGGGACAAGATCTCACTGGGCAGGTGCAGAATTCCTCTTGGCTTAAAAGACTTCTGTCCCACAAGAGCCAAATGCTCTTGTAACAATTCCATAGGGACATCTTTAAGGGTCTCTGCAGGAGATAAGAAGAGAGTCACCTCACTCAGGGAAACCCAAAGCCATGGCCTCCCACCTGATATTTATAGTTCTTTCTACACATAAACAATCTACCAACCATGGATTATTTTTATCATAAGAAATACTGCTAGGTAATATATTTGACATATTACCATTATCAGGTAACTAGAGGAAAAGACCTAGAGAATTAACCTAAGGCCAAATTTAATGCAAAAGGAGAAATGACAATTACTTCTTATCTATCATGACCCCCATTTTGCATATAATAAAGCATAGGCTCAGAAAAATACCAAAGTGTCAGAATAAGGATTAGAACTCAGGTCCCAGGCTACATGGCTATTTTAATTGTTAGCCTACCCAGCATGATTAGGAGAACATCTTTTCATAAAAACAAAGTTAAACCATAAATTACAAAGCACAGTTATAGTATTATGTTTAGATCACATTCTGCTTTGGACTCTGCCCGCTGTGGCATTTCATTAGCACAGATTGATGGAGCCTGTCACCTTCGCCAGTGCCTGCAGAGCAAGCTAATAGAGGAGATGGAGACAAAACTGGGAAGATTTTACATGCTCAGTAAGGCCCGCCCCCCCCCCCCCCACCTTTTTGTCATGCACACAAACAGTATAATATTTTTGCAAATACATTCTTCATTACTATTTTGAGATTATGTGTATATACATTTATGATGTGTGTTTATTGCCACTTTGTTATTCATATATTTTATTTTTTTAAAGAAGACCCTTTAACATTTCTTATAATACTGGTTTGGTGGTAATGAACTTCTTTACCTTTTTCTTGTCTAGGAAGCTCTATCTGTCCTTTGATTCTAAATGATAGCTTTGCTGGGTGGAGTAATCTTAGTTGCAGGTTCTTTCTTTTCATCGCTTTGAATATTTCATGCCAATCTCTTCTGGCCTGCAAAGTTTCTGTTGAGAAATCAGCTGAAAGTCTTATGAAAGCTCTCTTGTGGTAACTAACCACTTTTCTATTATGACTTTTTAAATTCTCTCTTTGTCTTTAAACCTTTGGCATTTTAATTATGATGTAGTTTGGTGTGGGTCTCTTTGGATTAATTTTGTTTGAGATTCTCTGTGCTTCCTGGACTTGTATGTCTATTTCCTTCACCAGGTCAATTCCTTGCTCTCTCTCTTCTCCTTTCAGCACCCCCATGATTCAAATGTTGGTATGCTTGAAGTTGTCCCAGAGGCTCCTTATACTATCCTCATGTTTTTATGATATATATATATATATATATATATATATATATATATATATATATGAATTGATTTCAGAGAATAAGGGAGAGGGAGAGAGAACTGGAAACATCAATGATGGCCTGGCTGGCGTAGCTCAGTAGTTGAGCATTAATCTATGAACCAGGAGATCATTGTTTGATTCCTGATCGGGGCACATCCCAGGTTGTGGGCTCAGTCCCCAGTGTGGGGCATGCAGGAGGCAGCCAGTCAATAATTCTCTCTCATCATTGATGTTTATATATCTCTCTCCCTCTCCCTTCCTTTCTGAAATCAAAAAAAAAAATTTTTTTTTAAAGAAAGAAATATCCATGACAAGAGAGAATCATTAATCAGAGCCTGCAACCTGGGCATGTGCCCTGATCAGGAATCAACTGTGAGCTCCTGGTCCATAGGTTAATGCTCAACCACTGAGCCACACTGGCAAGGCTATCCTAATTTTTTTTGGATTCTTTTTTTCTTTTTACTGTTCTGATTGGGTGTTTTCTTCTTCCAAATTGTTGATTCCCTGAAATGTATTCTTCATTTCAGTTATTATATTCCTCATTTCTGACTGGTTCTTTTTATTTATATTTTCTATATCTATTTTTATGTTTCTCATCTCTGTTGAAGTTCTCACTAAGTTCATCTAATCTTCCCCAATGTGCATTGTGTATCCCTATAATTAGTATTTTGAACTCTGCATCTGGTTGATTGCTTGTCTCCATTATGTTTAGTTCTTTTTCTGGAGTTTTGTTCTGTTCTTTCATTTGGGATGTGTTTCTTTGCCTCATCATTTTGGCTGCCTCCCTGTGTTTGTTTCTAGTATTAGATAGAGCTGCTACATCTCCTGGGCTTGGTAGAGTGGCCTTGTGTAGTAAGTGTCCTGTAAGTCCAGTGGTTCAGCCACCCTGTCCCCTGATTGGGGCACTCCTGGTGCACCTCATAGTATGGGCTGTGTGCACCGTCATGTGGCAGTTGAGCCTGGATTGATTGCTTCTGGCATTTCAATAGGAGAGATTTACCCTCAGGCCAATCAGTGAGGTCTGTCCCTGACCATGGAGGATCTACTGTGCAGGGCTGACCCATGGAGCAGGAATCACTTTAATGAGGCTCTGGTGCCTGCTGAGTTCACTCTTTGAGTATGTCACTTGTGGAGGTGGTTGGGTGGTGCTCTGGGGTGGCCTGAAGCTGTCTACTGGGGGCACTGGCTCTGGGGCCTCCTGAGTAGAGCAGACTAAGGTCATCTGCCATGCCTGGGGCCATCCAGCATGAGCTACCAAGCAATCTACAGATGGTTTCCATTTGTACTTGTACTTGGCCCAGGAGAGGCCAAGCTGTGCACCAAGGCTGGCTGCCACTAGTGCTGGGACTAGGCCACTCAGCAAGAGGTACAGGGCACACTGAGGCCAGATATTGCTTGTTTGAGAGATTTTAGGAAAATCTGCCACATGAGCCAAGACCGTCCATTTTTATGGAAAATTCACTGGAAATAGCTTGAGTGGATCCACAAGTTGTATGGGGCAGGGTCTCAGGGAATCACAAGGGCATTGAGTCAGGTTGATGGAGATTCAGATATGGTGCCTACCTGTCAGTTCAGGCACAGGTGTTTGTATGTGTGTGGGAGGGAGGGATTGGGGGCAAAAAAGGAACAATGACCTCTGTCAGCACTCTGTTTGGAAGAAAGCTGCCTCTCCAGCCTTCACCCTGATGCCAGACAATTCATTTCCTCCCCAAATGTCCCTGGTGCTTTTAGAGCTGTTGCCCCAGCTCCAGAGCTCAGAGTCCTAGTAAGGTCATGTGTGGGCCCTTTAAGAGATACTTCCTGGGACTCCAGCAGCCTCCTTGTCACTCAGCCACGATCCCTGCTGGTTTTTACAGCCAGAGGTATGGGGACTTCTCTTCCTGGCACTGGAACCCTGGGCTGGTGAGCCTGGTGGGGGTAGGACCCCTGACCCCTGAGGAGAAACTTTGCAGCCAAGATATCCTTCCCAATTTTTATCCACTACACATGGGTGTGGGACCAGCCTGTTCTGCTCTCTGTCCTGCCTACTTTTCTCATTGTGGTTTCTTCTGTGTATCCTTGGTTATAGAACTTCTGTTCAACTAGATTGCAGGTGGCTGTGAATGATGGTTGTTCTGTCGTTAGTTTAGTTGTAATATTTTTTTGCTTTAATATATTTTTAAAATATTTTTTCTTTATTGATTAAGGTATTACATATGTATCCTTATCCCCCCCATTGTCCCCCCCTACCTCCCCCACTCATGCCCTCACCCCCTCCTGTTGTCTGTGTCCATTGGTTAGGCTTATATGCATGCATACAAGTCCTTTGGTTGATCTCATTTAGTTGCAATTTTGATGTGGTTGTGGGAGGTGGCCAGTCCCATGGTTACCTACCTGGCCATCTTGACCGGAACTCTCCTGTGAACCCACTGTTCTAAACCACCTCTGAATAGGCTGTGCCTCCTATCAACGCAAGAAATGTCCAAACCTGTAAGAACTTTTATGAGTTTATTTGAGCTAAACTGACGACAACTGCCAGGAAGCAAAATCTCAACAAATTGAGAAAATTCCCCAGAAAATGGCAGTATTACCACTTACTTTATACATCAGAATCAAAGGGGAAGGTGAAAGGGGGTTACATAAGTTCATTGGTGATAGATTAGGGAGGCAGGAGAAACCAAAGCAAGGGATCTCTGGGATTGGATAAAAATAAAAGGAATAGACACATATGTCTTCAGACTGGTGGGTACAGGCTTGTTGACAGTTAACAATGAACATGATAACAAAAACAATAAGGGGATTTGTGGTCTCTATGGAGGTTGTGCCCTGACAGGTCTGGAGAAAAAGGAAATTACCCTGACATTCCAAAGGAATGTCCTTCTAGATGCAAAAGGACACCTGGGCAGTCGAGGTAAAGATTTCAGGCCATCCTACTTTTGGCCTCTGAGTTTGTGAGGTCACCATGCAGGCCTCGTCTTGTCAAGTTTAGTATGTGGCCCCCTTTTCATCCACACTCCAGTTGTAGCATCTGTCATACTTAGTAAGAGCCCTTTTTGCTTTCATAACTGTTTTGAGTTTCAGTAAAATTCCTAATCAATCAACAATAACAGTTGTTAAATAACATACCGAGCACTTACTAGGCAACAAGCACTGTTCTGACGTGCACACGCCTCACATCCCCAGGTGGCTCTATTATAACTGTCATTATTCCCATTTTACAAGGAGGAGAACTGAAGTTCAGGTATGTGATGTATGTAACCTTTCCAGAGTCAGAGGTACTAAGCGGCTCAGTATTAAGGTGTTTTTTTTTTTTTTTTTTAATTTTATTGATTTTTTTTTACAGAGAGGAAGGGAGAGGAATAGAGAGTTAGAAACATCCATGAGAGAGAAACATCAATCAGCTGCCTCTGCACACCTCCCACTGGGGATGTGCCCACAACCAAGATACATGCACTTGACCAGAATCGAACTGGGACCTTTCAGTCCGCAGGCCGAGGCTCTATCCACTGAGCCAAACTGGTTAGGGCAGTATTAAGGGTTTTAAACCAAGCCATCGAGGCTGCATTCATCGCCTTCTATGGTCTGCACCCTCAGAGCTCTTTCTGTAATTGAGGAGGATGTGTAACTATCAATTAAATAAAAGGTGAGTATGGATATTTGTAAGTTCTCAGAAGAACATTAACCTCCAATTTCTGTCTTCTTTCTTCCAGAAGCCTTTGGGATGAAGGGATTAAGTTTGAGCTTTGAATCAATTTTTTCACTAGTATTTTGTAAACAAGTAATAACCTTCCACACAATTTTTGTTGTATGCCTTTGAGCTGGGCCAGGGAGGGTTTGGTATGCTAGGGGTGACAGGGATCCTGCTAAGACCAACTTTGGCAGAATTCACCAACCCTGAGTTGTTGGGTTTCGGTGGCTGGATGCCCAGGGTTACACCAGCACCAGAAGGCCAGACTCGTGGCTTACTTTCTAGAGCTGAAAAGGCCTTAAATAGTAGGGAGGCTTGTGGATTTGCTGCAACATGGTAATTGTTAGGCAAATCACATAACACACCTGTAAGCTGCTCAGGATATGGTAGAGACTTAATACAAGTACAAGGAATAAAAAAAAATGTATAAGGAATTTTGACTTATGATATATGATGGTTATTGAATAGGGACTCTTGAGTTGGCTTTTCTATATATGAATTATAAAATCCCTACCTAGTGTAACCAATGAAATTGATGGGATCTACATTTTTTGACATGGAAAGATTTTCTTAATATGATTAGAAAAGTAATTTTTACCCAGAGAGCCTACCCTGTTTCAATTAGACAGGGAAAGTGATGAAGAGCGTACTTCTGAAATTTTGGCTTTTTGAAGCTGTTTTGGCTAAGTTCTTTTTAAAATTTTTTTATAAGAGTTTATTGGAGCCTGGCCCGTGTGGCTCAGTGATTGAGCATCAACCCATGAACCAGGAGGTCACAGTTTAATTCTCCGTCAGGCATGTGCCCAAGGTTTTAGGCTCAATTCCCAATAGGGGGTGTGCAGGAGGCAGCTGGTCCATGATTTTCTCTCATCATTGATGTTTCTCTCCCTCTCCCTGCCTCTCTGTGAAATCAATTAAAACAAAACACACACAAAAGAGAGTCTATTTGGGCCTAACTGATGACAGATGCCGGGGAGCCAGATCTCAAATGCTCTGGCGAATAATAGTTTCTTTTGCACTTGACATTAAGGAGGGAACATATGGAAGTGTGGAGAAGGCGAGGTGGGGATTGGATTACAGGATAGTTAACAAGATGATGTGCTGCTCTGTTGAGGGTTGCTATCCCCTTGTAGGGGTATTACTTCGGTATTTTGGTGGGGAACATCCTGCCCACCAGCTGTATAAGGCCCGGGAAATCATCTGGTCTGGCCCTGTCAAGGCCTTAGGGGTGAGTTAATTAAATGCTTGAGCACACATAGCAGGCTGATGTTTAAGTTGATAATTTTGTATGGCCTGCCAACGATGTTATAAATATCCAAATGGCACTTGGCAGAAGAAAGGTTCCCCAGCTCTGAATGCCCAAGGACAATGGTCAGGGCTGGCTTAACCCCTTTACTAAAGAATTATAGGCCTGGGCATGACTGCCCACCGTGACCGATCAGACCACCTGTTTTCTATTTCTGTTTGATTTCCTTCCCAAAGCACCTTTCTTAGACCTTACCTTACGCAGAGGAGACTGTGGTTGGTGACGAGGCACCCCCTGCAGACAGGCTCCAAGGAGTTTTTTCCAGCATAATATCCCGCCAGAACCTTATGACATTTTACTTGGGGTTGCAGATTTTTCTGGAAACAGGGGCCTCCACTCTGCCCGTGGGGCTCAGAGCCCGTGTGTCGGCTCCCCATTGGTGAGGATATGAATGAGACCGATGAGCCCCTGACTGCCTCTTTGGGCTTTGCTTTCCTCCAGGTGTCCCGGCCCCTGCTGCTAAGGGCAGAAGAGAAGAAAGGCCCGGGCACCGCGGGTGTCCTCCCACCATGGGGCAGACCTGCCAGCGGGCCTGGGTAAGGTCTCCCCTCGCTTTCCTCTGCCTTCACAGGGTCACAGGCACCACGGCCCCCTCAGCCCACTCCCGGCCAGGTGTGATGTTGGGGTCTGTTGTATAGAAGGGAAACCCTGGACCCAGAGCTCAGGAGGGACATGTGATGAAACAAGGCAGCAGCCCCTCCGGTCAGGCCTCTAACTCTCTGCGCAGGTTAATTCTCACCTGGGCCAGGTGGGTCCTGACCACGGGACCACTCACCTAACTCCTTGGTCAGTCGCTTCCAAGCCCCTTATGCTGTGAAGTCAGAATGTGTGCTGAGTCCCGGGGTGTGGCTTTCTCTGAGCAAAGCCTTCGTTGGCGGGATTTTCTGCTTCCATGTGAAAGCAGAGCTCATTCTTGCCTTTTAAAGCGAGTGTCCCTTCTCCCTGGAGGGTGAACACACCCTGGAGAATGCTTGTAGGACAAATTATGAGTAGCGGGCTCACTTTAAATGGACCTGTGCTGCACAGCGCCCATCTGGGGCAAGAACTACAGTTGCTCCCTTTTTACAGTTTGGGAAATTGAGGCACAGTGTGGTTTAAGCCCTATGACACACACAGGGCTGGGAGTTACAGAGTTCTCTGTGGACTGAACTCAGAGCAACATCTGAGGCCTGGCCTGTTTGCCTGTGGGTGACTCTTAGTTCCCAATTAGCATCTGAAAGTGGGGAGGGGGCGCAAGCTCAAGGAGCTGCAGTCACCCCATGAGGAGCTTGGGCAAGCCCAGAGCAGCAGGCAGCTTCCCTCAGTCCACGGTGGATTAAAAGGGCCGCTTCATCATCTCTCCCTAGGGCTTTGCAAATCCAGCTTAGGGCACAGGGCTTTGACAGAATTGCATTCTGTCCCATTCTAATGCCCAAACGGGAGCTCAGTCCCAGTCTCACTGGCAGAATCTAAGGCTGCTGTTTGGTTACCGTGGAGAGTGGAGTCCAGCGAAGGCATCAAGCTGCAGACTCTCCTGGGCCCCAGGACCTCCTGGGCCTCCTCCCTGCCTTCTCCTTTGCGCCCCGCCCCGGGTGAAAAGCTTAGCCTGCGCTGGGAAACAAAAAGCACCTCCCAAGCAGGAGGTTTGTTTGAGATGGCACTGCCACTTCTCAGGGTCTCCAGTGCCCGCTCCTCTGCCCCTGGCTGCCCTTGCCTAGCTTTGCCAGCCCAGGCAGAATGCCACCGAGAGTTTAAAGCAGGCCAGGCCAGCCTTGGAGAGTGGTACAAAGCGGCCAGTGTCACAGGCGCCACGCGGCAGTCAGCAGGCTTGGATGCTGGCGCCGGAGTTGAGTGTCGACCTGTGGGTCTAGAGCTGGTACGTGGGGGTCCAAAGAGAGAGGAACACAAGCTCTCGAGTCTCAGACACAAGAGGAAACCCCACAGATGGAATTGGTTTGGCCCCTTAAGTGGCCCTGGGAAGCTGCAGGTATTGCCTTGTGCCTGTATAAATCCACGATCTTTACTGTAGCTACTGCTGTGTAATGAGCAAGTCCTCCGTGCCAGCCACTCCACTGTACACAGTCTCCTTTAATCTTCACAAAGGCCCAACGTCATTCCCATTTTATAGATGGGAAAGCTGAGGCTCAGGGAAGTTAAATTACCTGTCCAGGGTTGCACAGCTGATCAGGGAAGAAACTCAGGTCTCTTTAACTCTAGACCTGAGCTCTTTTTACTCCCACAACAAACCCAAGGCTAAAGGTGAGGTGTGCAACTCCAATTTTAACTTTCTAAAGACAGTTTATTTGGAGTTGTTCCAAGCTTAGAAATGTGCTCTGGATATTGAATATATCCTTCCTCTTAATCTAAGGAAGGGCTCCAAATTGTATGCTCCATTTAATTTCTTTCTCCTTGGCTCCCTGGCTCTTCCAAGCCCCAGACAACGGTGCTTTTCACTGTTGCCCGACTCCTATTTCTCACGCAGACCTGTAAGGCTTCATTAGAACCCCTGGAGCAGGAAGTTTGCTCTTATGGGGAGTCTGGGGCTCCCCCGTGGAAAACTTGCCTGGTTTGTCCTGGTCACTCGGGCTGTCTGGGATGCCCTTCCTTGCTTCCCTGGGGCCAGGGTTTCTTCGAAGCTCCTTGGATTTGGGGCCTGCTCGGAAGAGGGCATGGCTTTTCAGTGCATGGCCAGCAAACGCACACTGAGAACCTACCCATGCGAGGCAGAACCAGAAGAAGTGCTGAGAGGTGGCCCCCGCCTTCAGGGAGGACACATGGTCACCTCTGATGGTACAGGAGCTGTTACGGTGGAGAGCGGAGGCCAGTAAAGGTATCAACCGGCACATCTGAGGGTTGCTCTGTAACCTTTTAGTAGCTTCCTGACAAGGTAGGATTGCCTCTTGTGCTCTGTCACTCGGGTTTCGTCCAAATCTGTGAGGAAGCGATGGGAGGGCCGGATGCTGGCTCGCCTTTCCCAGACCAAGAGCTGTTTGCTACTTGATGGCCATGTTCCCTCCTTGCTCTTCTGGGAAGCATTGCACCCTGTCATTTTGGGGACGTGGGGCCAGGGGTTCAGCAGGGACAGGGCCTGTGTTCCCAAAGCTCCCCACACTCTCCTGCAGCGCCCCACCCAGTGCTGTGCCTTCATACCGACGCATCTGTGCTCTCTGCTGGATTGCGGGCCCCCCAGGAGCGAAGTCGCTGTTGTTTTCCATCTTTGGATCTCCTCCTCCTAGCACAGTGCCTGGCACATGCATGAGAGCCTCGTCCACGTGTATGTGAACACCTTCAGGAACTGGACATTGCTAGGCTCTGCTGCATCTCACCCAGGGAACTGTTAGTTATGTTAGAACTGGCCCAGCGGCTGCAAGGTGACTGGTAGTTACTTCTGCTTTCTGAGCACGATTCCTCAGTTATAAGCATCCGTATGGTGTGAATGCAAGTTTCAGAGATGCCTCTGTAACACCTGACCTTGTCCTGTCTTTCTTTAAGGACTCAGGATGTCAAAAATCAATCCGGCCGCGCATTACCGAAAGTAAGGTAAGAATCCGAAATGTTCTTTCCATCTCCTCCCGTAACGTTTTCTGCAAAGAGAGATGCGATGTGGCGATGGGCTGTGGGAATTCTGATCAGGGTTCCGTGCACCAGGCAGCCCTGCAGACCGTTCCCATGGGTGAGGAGGAGTACTTGCCTGTAACCGGCTCCTGTGGGCCCAGCCTCCGCCACAGGGCAAGTAGCTTTCTGAGGGGGCTGGCCTTGGTTAGGAGGTGCCCTTCTTGGCCCTTTCCTGGAAACAAAATGCTGGGTATCAGGGTGAACCATAGCCCCCCTGGCTTGGAGCTGCCTGGCAGACTGACTGACTGTGGGAGAGGCTCTGGGAGAGACAACAGGATGGCCCCTCCCCTCTCTTTTCCAACGTGCAGAAGTGAGCGTGGAAGGCACACTCAGCCAGCTCAGGGGAAGAAACCAAGGCAGATATCCCTGGGAGGGGCAGCTGCTGCCATGCCTCCCTCTGGCATGTGGTCTGTCTCACTCTCTGCTGGGTTTGAGAACGCCCTTTGAAAGAGGTCTCTGCCAAGCCCGCCAGCATGGCTCAGTGGTTGATCATCCACCAGGTGGTCACAGTTTGATTCCCTGTCAGGGCTCATGCCCAGGTTGCGGGCTCGATCCCCAAGAAGAGGTGTGCAGGAGGCAGCCCATCAATGATTCTCTCTCACCGTTTATGTTTCTATCTCTTCCTCTCCCTTCCTCTCTGAAATCAATAAAACGTGTATTTTAAAAAATGTTAAAAAATGAAAGAGGGCTCTGCTGAGCCAGGGTCCATGTGCCATGCTTTGCCAATCCAACCAAGCACAATTCAGTCCTAGGGGAGAGGCCCTGGAACCTTCTGTGACTGCGGCAGCGTTGGGCCTGGGTGGCATAAGAGAAATAAGGACGATATGGAAAAATTCCCCTTGTTAGAGTGGCAGGGTGGTCTGGAGCGTAGCTCTTCCTCTCAGTAGCCTTGTAACCTGGGAAAAGTCACTTACCTTCCTTGTGACTCCGTATTCTCATCTATAAAATGGAGATATAATTAGTATCTACCTCACTGGATTGTTCTGAGGGTCAAATAAGTTATTAAGCCCTGGCTGGTGTGGCTCAGTAGGTTGAGCTTTGTCCCATGCACTGAGAGGTCACCAGTTTGATTCCTGGTCAGGGCTCACACCTGGGTTGTGGGTAGGGGGTGTGCAGAAGGCAACCGATCAATGTTTCTCTCTCATCAATGTGTCTCTCCCCCTTCTCCCTCTCTCTCTAAAAATCAATTAAAATGTATTAAAAATAAGTTAATATAAGTAAAGAATTTAGAACAATATCTGGCATGTAGTATGTTCTATCTAAGCACTAGCTGTTATCATTAAAAAGCCAAACGTATTTAGTTTAAAAAGCAGCCCTTATTTTTACTTCTCTGGGTTAAAACTTTTTCCTTTAGGAACTTATGATGGTAGAAGATGGAAATTATATCTTTAAAAAATATCCTCTCATAGCAAAATAGAAGGTCAGTACGTAGTTCTCGTAGTCCTCGCTTGTTTGTATGTTTAACCTGCTGGGCTGTGAAGCCCCACAGCGAGAACCCTGCCTGGGTGCTGGCATGAGCCTCTCCCTCTACCTGTTGGTATTAATTCTCAGGGGCAGGACTGAGGTCCTTCTGTTGACCCCATGATGGTGGCTGTGTGGGGCACTGGGGAGAACTATCCCAGGAAACTCAGGGTACTCAGCAGGGCCATTTGAGATTTCTCTGTTCCAACAAGATATGGGCTTCCTTTGGGGAAGGAGTGGGCCTGCGATAAGAAGCAGGGATAAGAAGCACGGCTGGAGCCGAGGGTCACTCCAGGCCCTAGTTCTTTCTGCGGGGGAGGCTTGTCAGGTTCACAGGCGGTGGAATGAGGACGAGATGTCCAGGAAGGACACCAGACTGGCTTTCCCTGGCTCCCCTGAGACACTCATTCCCAGAGGGGATTAGAAGCCTTCTTGGGACAGAAGCTGAGAAAGGTGTCTCCGGGGCCAACCCCTTTCTCAGTCAGGGAAACAGGTCAGGGGTGAGCAAGAAGCAGGCAGGCAGGGGCCTGAGGAGGCTGAGACTCCGGTGAAGCAGGAGAGGTGCCTAGGGTGGAAGATTTGGGTGCAAGATTTAAATTTTGCAAACCTAGGCACCTCTCTTGGTTTATCTTTTTTTTAAAAAAATGCTTTCATTGATTTTTAGAGCGAGGGAAAGGGATAAAGAGATAGAATTGTCCATGAGAGAGAAACATCATCGATTATGCCTCAAATCAAACTGGTGACCTGTGCCCTGATGGGAATCAAACTGGTTCTTGCGCTGACGCTCAACAGCTGAGCCATACCAGCCCGCTCAGCACTGCTTTCTCTTAATCCCAGCCCTAATACCTGAGGCCTTCTTCCTATAAATTCCAGTTATCTGTTGAAAATTTAAATGCCTTGGGGACAGAGGAGGCAGTCAGCAGTGTGTATCAGCGAAGTGGGTGGGCTGGGCGGGGCCTGGGGCAAGCTGCAGCTCCCCTGCCCTGTCTGAAGGGGGCAGCGGACCCTCATTTCTAGCTGATTGTTGCTTCAATAACCTAGGCCCTGTGTGGCTAGACCTCAAATGCCAGAAACCTGCATTTTAAAGTGACATTTCCTAATTTTCAAGTGTTGGCTCATATTTATAAAACATTGATGGGCCCAATGAAATATGCTACGGACCATGTTTTAACCTGGTGGTGGGTGCCTATTTACAATCTCTGTTATGATGTTGTCAGAGGGCAGAACTTTGGGGAAAGGAAAGAGAAAGGCGGTGGGCTGAGAATGTCATCGTACAAACCCAGCAACTCCAGGGGCTGGGCACCTGCGGTCCCCGCTTCCCCTAACAAATGCATCAGGATTCCAAGACGCTGCCGTGGTTGGACACTGGCCTTAATTTTTTTCACTCTTTCTTTTTGAGACTTTAAACAGCTCTATTACCCCCATAATCCTTACGACGGATTAAGTGGAGATAATGGTATTTGGTCTTGTAACCTCAGCTGCCTGTTATCAGGAGAAATGAGGGAAGAAGTGAGAAACTGGTCTGTTAACTGCCAACGTTATGCAAATGTGGGTGTTAGGATGAGCTCCTAGGTGCTGGGGGGTGGCCCTGATCCACTGGGGGGTGTCTGGCTCAGATGTGAATGGTTACACCGACCTAGCTGCAGCTCTTACCAGTAGGTGGGATTTTCTAGTCTCTTACCAGTAGGTGGGATTTTCAGCGTGGCAGCCTGGCATGGTCTGGTTACTTCCCCTCCTCTAACTTGTACAAGAGGAAGCACTGTAAATGAACAAAGAAACCCAGGGGACTCCAGGGAGAGAGGAAGGCCACCTGGAGGGTGAGGGAAGGAGACGTCCTGTGGTTGAGGTCTTTGCAGCTCTTCCTAAGGGCCCAGGGAGTAATCAGCAGGAGGGCTTGGTGGGGGTTTAAGAGCTATGTGACCGCAAAAAGAGACAGAATAATAAAGGAATGGTGAGGTGATAACTGCATGGCAGAGGGGACACAGTGCAGCATGGGCTCTGCCTCAGGAAGATGTCTGATTGGGGCAGATAAGGCTGGCCCCCAAGAAGACAGTCAACGACTTCAGCAGTTTGTCATGACTCAGTGTCACTTATCTGAGGCCCAGGCTGCAGTGAGGTGGTGGGAAGGATGGACAGAGCACTGGCTGGGCATCAGAACCGGGTTTGAGTCCCAGCTCCAAATTCTACCGCAACCTGACCCCGGGCAAGATGGCCCACCGGCTGTGCCTCAGGTTCTGCGTCTGTAAAGAAGAGTCTTGTTCTAGATCTGGATGGACTCCAACTTCGCCCGGTGGAGGTGCTAAGTCTGGGGTGAGTAGTCCTGGTCTAGAAAGGCTTTATGGGGAGGGTGGGTGGGCAGGCACTTGATGAGATGGAGGTGAGTGAGAAGGCAGGGCAAGCAAGGAAATGTGAGCAGGGGCTCAAATGGAATGGACATGGCGGAGGCTGAGGACAGCGGGAAGTGGCTTTGCTATGACCACGGGTGAAGGAAGAGATAAGTGGGGGGGAGTGGAGTCAGATTACAGAAGGTCTCAGACACAGGCAGAGATGCTTAAAGTGGCTCCATCTGGAAGGAGGAGGGGTCATCCTGGGGCAGGATTACCATGTGATTAGGCTGTTTTTTTAGCAGGAAAAATGGGGCCTGGATCTCAGAATGACTTGGATGGCTGGCAGCCAGGGATCAGGAGGCAGCTAGAAGACTCCTGTAATATTTCTGGCACAGGACGGTGAAGTGGGGTAGGGGTGGGGGTTGGAAGGAGGCAGTGGGTCAGGCCTAGAAATATTGTGAAATACTGATAGGCCTTGAGGCCTGGCTGCATTTGCGTGGTGGGGAGGAGTGAGTTATCTTCAGTAGTTTCTTACTCAAAGACCAGAGAAGAGTCTGACTGGTGTGCTCAGTGGTTGATCATCGACCTATGAACCAGGAGGTTATGGTTCGATTCCCGGTCAGAGCACATGCCCAGGTTGCAGGCTCAATCCCCAGTGGGGGTATGCAAGAGACACCCAATCAAGGATTCTTTTCTCATCATTGATGTTTCTCTCTCTCCCTCTCCCTTCCTCTCTGAAATCAATAAAATAATAATAATAATAATAATAATAATAATAATAAAATACCAGGGAAGAGAAAGCACTGGCAGCCTCCCTGCCTGCAAACATTACGTGTCAGGGCCGCTGAGAGGATCAGCTTCAGCCTGGCTCCACTCAGAGTCCTTAGCTGTACTGGGGGTGCCATGGTGGTGCGAGCGGAGGTCTGGGTTAAAGGCTATTCATGCTCGGGATCACTGGGCTCATTCCATTTTGAGTGCCATGCTCTATGCTAGGTTTGGGAGCAGTGAGTTTGCATAAGAACATCCAAAACTATAGAAAATTTTTATAAGAGTTTATTTGAGCGACCTGATAACATTTGCCAGGAGCAAGATAGAAAATGCTCCTGGAGAAAGTGGTTTTGAGCTTCCTTTATGCGTTTAAAATTGAGGGGGTTGGAAAAAGCAAGGAAGGGGTTGGATTGGAGGATAGTTAAGATTATGTGCTCTCGCCCTAGTGGGTTTGGCTCTGGGTAGAGCGTTGGCCTGTGGACTCAAAGGTCTGGGTTTGATTCCAGTCAAGGGCACATGCCTGGGTTGCGGGCTAGATCGCCAGTAGGAGTTGTGCAGGAGGCAGTCAATCAATGATTCTCTCTCATCATGGATGTTTCTCTCTTTCTCTGATATCAATAAAAATCTATTTTAAAAAATCTTTTAAAAAGAAAATATTATGTGCTCTCTTGAGGGTTAATATTTCTTTGGAGCGATATTACTTCTGGTATTTTAAAGGTGTGTTAACCTAGATGCACAAGAATGGTGGACAGGGCTGGCTTAAAACATGTTACTAAAGAAGTTATAGGCCTGGAGTGCTACCCACCATGAGCAGCCCTATTAGAAATTTATGATCCGACCACCCTGTGAGGTTACTTCCTATAGAACCCCTTTTGTGTCCACAAGAGCAATGAACTAAGCACAGTCCTCAGTCCTCAGGGAGCAGCCAGCTTGTGAGGCTGGCAGAATCCTACTTGCTGGACTCAAAGTTCCCAGTCACCCAATTTTGCTTTCTAGCCATATTGATAGTGGGTTTTTTTTTTTTTTTTTTTTTAAGATGGTATTTTATTTTATTTTGTTAAAAAATGCATGGGAGGGCATTTTTTCCATTGATTTTTAGAGAGAGCAGAAGATTCTCCATAGAGCCTGTACTCTGCTTTCCATAGCAAGAAAATATGCAATATCTACTTTGCACATAAAATGTCTGACTACTTGGCTATTGGAGATTTGTATTTCAGAATATAAATGTACATCAGTTTTTATATTTGTGAATTCATCTGTAGGAGGAGTAAAGAAAATCCAAAAGTATTTAATGATTAGTGTGGTTTTCCTTTCATTCTATAAAGATTTGAAAATAGAGAAAGTGGAAGGGGGGAGAGAGAGAGAGAGAGAGAGAGAGAGAGAGAGAGAGAGAGAGAGAGGAACATGGATGTGAAAGAGACACATGAATTGGTTGCCTCCATCCGGGGATTGAACCTGTAATCCAGGCACATGCCCTTGATCAGAATCGAACCTGAGACCCTTCAATGTACAGGCTGATGCTCTAACCACTTAGACATAGTGTCCAGGGTGGTAGTGTGTTTGCAGATGCCAGAAAACCTGTTTCCTGGTTTATAATGATACTACCAAGGGGGTAAGTCCAGGTTTTGGGGAATTTAAAGCTTAAATAATTTCAGGGAGCCTCTTTGGGAAATAATGCAAAATTACAAATATAAAATTACTAGGTGCTCTCAGGGACTAGTCTGGGGGAATTCAAGTGAGAAGCCCAAGGTTTAAACCTCTTGAGCTCCCCAGTCAATCTTATGATAATACCTACTATTTACTAAGCATCTGATAACACAAAAGCCTAATAATCTAAGTGTCTGGTCACCTGTTAAACCAATTAAAGTGTAATATACTAATGATATGCTAAGGCCACTCAACCGTTTGCTATGATGTGCACTGACCACCAGGGGGCAGATGCTCTGACTGGTAGGTTAGCTTGCTGCTGGGGTCTGACCCATCCTGACTGAGTGACATGGGCCTGACATGCCCTGGGGTCCTCCCCCAGTTCCTTCCCAGCTGGCCAACCTCCCAGGTACCTCCTGGCCCTGATCATGCACTGTGGGGTCCCTGGGCCTGACCTGTGCCCTCTCGGGGGGATGTCCGAGAGCCGGTTTGGCCCCATCCCACAGGCCAGACTGAGTTCGTGCACTGGGCCTCTAGTGTAAGTGGGTGTTTAATTTGTGGTATTCCATGTTGACCAAGGGGGAGGATGGGCATTAGTATCTCCATTTTATGGATGAGGATGCCGCTGAGAGGTAACTCAGGATGTCAGTCATAAGGCCAGGGGTGGGGGCTGTGCTCTGGGCTGAGGGATCTGGCCTCAAGGGCCTCATCTGACATCCTCATCAGCTGGTGATGGCAGGGGTCAGGCCCTAAGGTTCCTGAGGAGGCTGTCCTGGATCTAAGCCATCTCCTGATTCCTACTTAGCTTTCTTAGGCTTGGCCAGGGGCAAGACCCAAGGCTGGGGTGGAGGTAGGGATGCCCTCTAGCCGCCTCTAGCCATCTCAGGGCACCACATGGTGCAGCCCTGGTCGCAGGATTGTGGCCTATTTAGGTGGAGAGCTCCGCACAACCGGGAGGGCTGCAAATCTGAAGGGTGAGCACCGGCCTGAAAACAGACCCGAGGTCTTGAGTCTGGACCTGCAACTTCCCGCTTGTATAGAGTCCCACAAGAGACATGGCCCCCCTGAGCCTCACATTTCTAGTTGGCTGAATCAGGGTAATATTGGAGCTCATTACACGTGCAGCAAAGATTCTGGCTCACGGGGAGAATTACTCTGAGCGTCGGAAGATGCTACCAGTCCTAGCAGCGGCTTACACGCCGGATTCCGCGCCTCCCCTCCCCCACCTGAAGCTGGCTCACTTCCCCTGGGGAAGTAAAAAAGGTGGCGGCTGGGGGAGGGGAGGGAGCCTAAAATCCCCGCCCCGAACGGCCTGGGAGCCCGAGAGGAAGTGGAGGCCTGGCGGGTGGGTCAGCCGGGACCTGGGGCCCGAGTCCTGGGCGTGCATCCTCGGGGACAGGGCGGGGAGAGCGCGTGGACAGCCGTCCCGGGGTTGGCAACACGGAGCCCGCGGCCGCAGGCTAGGCCGGGCTGCCCGAGGCGCGGGCGGGAGCGGGGACCGGGGCGGGGGGACTCCGCGCCTGGCCCCCGGGGCCACGAGGGCGGGCTGGCGGGGGGACCGCGTGCGAGGACGGCCAAGCCGGGGCCCCAGTGTCCGCCGGCAAAGGCCCTGCGCGCCCCGCGCCTGCCCGCACCGGCGTCGCCCCGACACGGCGCTCCGGGGGCGAGCGCTCATTTCAGGGAGAGGACCGCCCCGCCCGCAGCCAGCCCTCTCCCGCCACCGTCCGCGCAGCGCCGGGTGATGCCTTCCCCACGCCCCGCCCCGCCACCATGTCCCACGCGTGACGGGCAGCGCGGGAGGGGCCTTCCGCTCCAGACGTGGGGGACGTGCAGGGCGAGGCCCGCCCGGGGGGATTCGGCGGCGTCGCCCGCCTCCTTTCCGGCGCAGGAGGGAGTGGCCGCCCTGCCAGGCCCCGCGCCCCCGCCCAGGTCCGGACGCCACGGCGCGGCGCCGCAGAGGCGCACGGCAGCCAATGGGCTCCGGGGGGCGGGGCTGCGGGCGGCGGTCCCCCCCACACCCCACCCCTCCCCACCCCGGGGACGGGAGGGGGCGGCGCCGCGGCCGCGGGAGGAGGAGCCGCCGAGCAGCTGCCCGAGGACCACTGCTCCGCAGGCGGCGGAGGACCGAGCCCGCCCCGCGCCTGAGTGCCCGCGCCCCCGGCCGCCAGCATGATCGCCGCGCAGCTCCTGGCCTATTACTTCACGGAGCTGAAGGATGACCAGGTCAAGAAGGTGAGCCCCGCGCCGCGCGCCCGCGCCCCGGCCCCGCGGCGCCCGGCATCCGCTTTCCGCCGCAGCCTCCATCCTCCTGCGCCCGGCCCTCCCCGGGCCAGGCGGGCGGGGCTGCGGGCGGCGGGGAAGGCTTCGCCCTGAGAGTCTCCCGGGGTGGGAGGGAGGGAGTGTGTGAGTGTGTGCGCGCGCGGGGGGCGGGGGTTGGAGGGAAGACCCCCGCGCCTGGGCTGCCTGCTGCAGTGTCCTTGAAACCGCCTGTGGATGTCAGATGGGACCGCGGGCTGTGCGGGGAGGTGGCCTGCGGGCAAGGGACCGAGCGCCGTGGGCGGAGGAGTGAGCACAGGGATGCCGGGGAGGAGAGCGCACAGCGGGCCGGACATCCCGTATTTCGGGTTCCGGGCGGAGGGGGCGGAGGGCATCGGGCGCTCCTAGAAGCGGTCACCCCGGCTCTCCCAGCTGTGGCCGCTGCTGCTTCATCTGAGGACGGAGCGGCCGGCCTGGCTTCCCGGAACGCGGAGGAAGCCGCCGGAAACTTAGCTCATAGGCCTCAGGACTGGATTGGCATGTCTGAATGGAATTTTTTATTCCTCTACGTGACTGCTCTCTTAAAGCTGTAATTTCCAGCCAGTCCAGGGAGCACAAATAAGAGACTGGGCTTTTGGGTTGGATGGAGGCTTTGACAAGTATGCTTGACATGTGTGCACTTGCACATGGTTGCATCTCCCAGGCGGTGCTGCTTTTGGCGTGTAAAATACTGTCTGCTGGCAGGTCTTAACGATGCTGCTTCCTAGGGTGGGACTTCTTATGCTGCGCCCTTCTGCCAGCTTTGCCACCACGTTCTTGAGAAACAGTCTAGGCTGTAGGGAAAGGCCCATTTTATGAGTGCCAGGCCTAGCACAGCCTCCCGACCCACCCACACCCTGAGTGGGTGACATTGTTGCCAGGAAAAGCTGGGATGGACAAGCCAAGTCAGCCTCACGTTAAAGTTCAAACAAGGGGCGTGCTACCCGCAGGTGAGAGGCATGAGCAACAGGCCTGGGTTTGCTGCTCTACAAGCCGCAGGATGTTCAGTGTCTTTCTATCCACCAAAGACAGCCCCTTCCTCCTGCACGGTAGGAAACAGGCCTGACGAGGGTGACCTCATCAAGGTCACAGGGAGTTAGAGGCAGAGCCAGGGTGTGACCCAGGTCTCCGCATTTCTTCTCTGGGAAGTTGACCAGCCTCCTCTTAGAAATTAGCTGAAGGGGAGATGCTGCTTGGATCCTAGATCAGTGCGGAGTGGGGATCAGAGTGGGCAGTTAGGACACATCCTGGGACTCTGCCACGGTCCCTCATGGCTGCAAGTGACCGTGACTCTGAAGTGATATTCGATGCCACAGTGGGAATTTAAGGCCTGGATGAGTTCACTGCTCTCTCCCTGCACATGGGACCCTCTGTTGCTCAAGACAGCAGGCAGACCAACTGGGGTGGGGACTCATGATCTTGTAAGCCAACAGCATCCACACCCACCACCACCAATGGGGGCCTCCAGGGCCGAGTTGGGTTGAGTTAGGACTTTACTCAGTGGGACATGTTTTATCAGGCGCACAGCATCTAGTGTGGCCCTGCTATTCCCCAGCTCCTGTAGACATCTGAGTATGAGACTTCTGATTCGATAGATCCTCGGATCCCTCCTCCTCTGAGACTGGGAGTCTGCCATCCCCTCCCTGCCCTCCCCTGGCCTCAGAGCCTTGCTGGAGGCCAAAGCTTCTACCAGATAATATTATTGGTCAAGAAGAGTCTTCAAAACACGGCCTTCTTGCACCGATGGCTTCTTATGCAGCTTCCGATGGTGGGAGTGTGGTTTCCTGCCGGGGATCGATCACCTCGGCTTGCATTATGGGCTGAGTGGCAAGGCCATGGGGGGTGCGGTCCTGGGAAGCTGCCTGCTTGGGCCTCCTGAGCACACTTATTCTGATGTCCTAGTCAGCTTATTAGAGGCCAGCCCTTCCTGCCCACACGATTGCAGGAAAAGCCGGGTGAGCATGAAGGACTCCAAGCCTCACCGTGGGACTTTACCTACAACCTGACCTGACGGGATGGAGGACAGTTGTGAGCAGCCATGATGATTCAGCCCTCGAGCTCTAGGTGGTCTTCGGGCTCTGCAGACAGCATGGCACCAGCTATTAACCCTTTTCCGTTTCCTTGCCCTCTGGCCTAGGTGTAGGTGGAGGGATGGTGGGGGTGATTCCAGCGAAGGTTTCCTGGGGTTGCTCCCGACACGGAAGTGAACATGCAGAGGGTATTATTTCTGTCCCTCTGAGACATGTCAGTAATTCAATTTCATAAATCTGTCCTGGTTTGAAACAGGCCCAATGTCTGGCTTCCTGGCATGGAGCCCCATTTTCCCAGACTGTGTCTGCATATTATTGATTAATGGAGCCCAGTGCAAAGAGCATTAGGCAGAACTAAGCAAAAAACATAATTTCCTTTCACTCTTCTAGTGCTTTTAGGGGAGGCACATGTGTGCTTGTGAAAGATTCCATTCATCAGAACCCCAGACATCGGCTAATCGGACGCTAGAGACGGTCCTTTGACCTCCAAGGAACTTTAACTTTTAAGTGCCTCTCACCTCACCAGCTTCTCCCACGCGGTTTAGCCGTTAGGAACGTGCAGGAGGGTGAAGTACCACATAGTCCTCTGTTTAGGAAAGGAAGAGGAGTCCAGCAAGGTCAGGAACTTGACCTTTAAAGAAATACGACTTTCTTTTCTCCAGGATTGTCAGAAGGGTGAGCAAACGCCAGTGGATTTTCTGTGGGTGGGATCTAAGTAATCCCCATTTGCCAGTGTGATGCATCTCAAAGGCCAGAACTCGGGAGTCTTCAGAGTGCTTGGCCATGGAAGGTGGGGGAGAGTGTGCTTAGCAGTTAAAGGGCTATTTCCACAGAAGCCCATGTGTCCCAGCTGCAAAAGCAAGCATGAAGAAAATGCCCCTTCTTGTTCCGGGGTGAGAGGGGTGCGTGTTAGGAAATGATGAAAAATGTCTCATGCATTTGGTTCAGTGTCATACACATATCCAGGAGGGGCCTCTCACTCCTCGGTGAACATTCATCGCACCGTCCCTCTCCTCTATACCTTGGATGTGCCCCAACACTTGATTTGGTTGGGTAATTTGGGACTGTCGTGAGGGAACAAACTTGGAAAGTGGGTAGATGTGCGGGACTTTCACATCTGGCCAAGCTGTGCTGTCCTCCCACACTCCTGCTGTTCGCCGGAGAAGGCCTGGGCAGCTTTCTCCTGAAAGGGCTGGTTTGGCACGACTTGTCCCGACTCCCTGTGTGTCTGCCGTCAGGGATTCCTGCCTGACAGAATTAGCCAGGAGTGGGCTCTGAGCGTGCCTGAGGAGGCCCGGGGAGAGGCTGGCTGAGGAGGCAGCCATATACCTCTGCGTCCAGGAAGCAGTCGTGGCGGCTGCTGGCACCAGCTCATTGATTTGAGGACCTTTACAATCACATCTGATCGTGGGAACTCAGTGGTTGCCGCAGAAAATGTTTTAAGTCTTTATCATGTGCAGAGAACTGTGCCTGGCCGGGGGACAGCTATAAACCTGGCCGAATGGTCGCTAGTCTCATGGAGTATCAATAATTATTTGCTGTCTTATGGGGAGTGCAAAGCATAGAAGGCCGGGAGAGCAAAGAGGAGCCAGAGGTCAGATCTCGGGCGGGAAATCACCAGCTTAGGAATTGCTTAAAGCCAGGCTGAAGATGGACAAAAGAAAATATTATCCTGAGACACTTTGTAAAGGAGAGTCAGCTGGTTAGTTACCGAATTGTAGTATTTCCTTCTTTCTCTCTTGTTAATGGTTTGAGCATCCCGAAACATTCCGTGGGTATTTTATCAGATAACCACCTGTGTGTGTGCATGTGTGTATGTCTCTATGTCAGGACCTGAGGCACTGACCCCGTGTGCCCAGGGCAGCCCCCTGCCCCTCACAGCTCCTCTGGGCATCCCGCTAGCTCCCTGGTGCGCAGCACACAGAAGGCAGAGATTTTATCCTCCATTTAGAAACGGGGACTGCAGCTCCAGAGGAGATAAGTGACTTTCTCAAGGCCTTAAGAAAGGCTGGAATGGGATTCAGAGGGCTATTATGGGCTATTATTCTAGCTCCCTCTGCTTCTTTCCTCCAGAAAAACCCACCTTTGTTGATTTTAATGATTTACCTTAGAATGTGTATTAGTGTATGTACATAGGAGTTAATTTTATATTATGAAACAGTTGAGGTGCATAAAAAAATACTGACGTTGACATTAACAGGCAGGCGTGTGTCTGCTCCTCATTTGAGAATAGGACACAATTATTACGTCACAGGCCCAACTGAAACCCTTCCTTATCCCCAGCGTCAGTCCCGTTCATTTCTTCGTCCAGAGGTGACCTCTCTCCTGAATTTGGTGTTTATCATTTCCATGCATGGTTTTATACTTTCATTACATATTTTGTATCTATACGCAGTGTTACTTTATGTGATTTTAACCTTTTGCAAGGGGCGCTGTACTGTATGTATCCTCCTGCAGCTTGCTTTTGTTAGCTCAACCATCTATATTTGGGATTTTTTTCCATGTAGCTCTATTATATCGATTTAAGCTGCTGTGTGCTCTTACATTGTGTGACTACACCACAGTTAGAG
>PVJC01025375.1:0-24855 GCA_004026665.1 Murina feae | reverse complement strand
ACTTACTGCTACTGCTAGAGATAAGGAAATAGTCATGAGTCTGGATACTGTGTTGAGAAATAGAGCAACAAATTTTGTGCATCACATTTTTGTGGTTTTTGTGAATAAAAGCTTGCTTCTATATCTGGTCAGGGCTGCAGTGTCAGTCCTCACTTCAGAGGGGTGCTGGCACTGCAGACCACTTGGCCAGCTGAATAAAGGCTCCTAAATTCTACCTTTTGGCTCTGGTGGTCGTCTCTCTTGGGTTCCCTCCACAACACTGTGATATGGAATTTTTGGACTGGAACACATAGTGTTCCCCTGGGCAGGATGTCCCAGATTCTTTGTCTGCCAGAGTCGAAGAATGAATCCACGGACAGAAGGTGGTACAGTAAAGGTGGAAATTTATTAAAGAACAAGTACAGACTCCCACTTGGGGAAGGGAAAAGAGTCCCACTGAGTTCCTTTTTCTTACAGCTTATAAAGGCTACAGATCTTGGTGCCTTAATATCTCCTCTGATTGGTCACTATTCCCTTGGACTTGTTACTATAGTAACTTCTGGGCTTAAAGGGAGATCCTCCCCCGCACCCTTATTGTTTTCCTATTCCCTTTGGGCTTTCTTCTTCTGTATGGAAGGCTTCCTTCTCTTTATTTTGTAAATATAGACCTTTTGCTGTTCCCATCTCCTTCATTCTATGGAAATTTACCTGTTGCAGCTTTTCAGTCCCCCCATTCTATGGAAATACATCTTCTATTGCTCTGCAGCCCTGTGCTTCCTCCATGGTCCCCTTAATTTACAAAATTTCTAAAATTTCTAAACCTGACCTATTTTACCCCTAAAATTCCTGTTTCAGTCCCCCCTCCAATTAGGGAACCCCAATTGCCATTGGGGACAACGGACATCAATTTGTCTGGCTGCTTCCTGCTGGCAAAGGGGTCATAGTTTGGAAGTGGCAGTCAAGGTCCCATCGGAAGTGGGCTAACTAAGGGTCCACAGATGATGGATGCAGTGGCCTTCATCTGTGGTTCTATGCAAAGGACCATTTGTACCTTTAGGGCTTCTAAATGGGAGGATATGAAACATAATAAAGGTTACTAGTAAACAAGTAATGGTTAAAGATGAGTAATAATAAAACAGTATAAACCAAGGCCTGAGGAGAGCTGGTTAATAGAGATGATATTATATCTTAAAGTGATACCCAGACTTCTAGGGCAAGAGGCTTTGAGGCTTTCCTTTTAGCTAAGCTGCTTGCAGCAAGAAGTGTTATTCATGGCACAGACTTTGCTCTGCTCGATCAAGGCTTCTTTGTGAATAAAAATCTGTAGAGGTTTGAGAAGTGGTTCTGGTTGGTGATAGTGACAGCATATGTTGTTCTATAGAGCAAGATTTAGCACATTGCACATTTTCTTCTAAAAGAGATATGGGAGAGAGAGATTATTTGACCCTGAATGTTTACCAGAGTTGAAGAGTAAATTCATGGACCGAAGGTGGTATAGCAAAGGTGGACATTTATTAAAGAACAAGTACAGACTCCCACATGGGGAGGGGAAAGAATCCCACAGAATGAACTCCCATGTAGGGAGGGGAAAGAGTCTAAGTTCCTTTTCCCTACAGCTTATAAAGGCTTTATATCCCCTCTGATTGGTCACTATTCCCTTGGACTGGTTACTATAGTAACTCATGGGCTCAAATTCAAACCTCAGAGAGGGTCTCCTCTGACTTTCCTCATTTGTTCCTTATTTGTTTCCTATTCCTTTTGGGCTTTCTTCTTCTCCTTCTGAATGAAGAGCTTCCTTCTCTTTATTTTGTAAACTAGGGGCCCGGTGCATGACATTCGTGCACTGGGGGGGGGGGGTCCCTCAGCCCAGCTTGCCCCCTCTCACATATTGGGAGCTCTCAGGGGGTGTCCTACTGATGGCTTAGGTCTGCTCCCTGCTCCTCTTGGGAAGTGGGCCTAAGCCCAAGGATGGCCTCCCTTTGTGGAGGTGACCAGGCTAATCAGGGGAAGTCACCAGCCCCATCACCCCACTGCTGCAGCACTACCAGTCACCACAGCCACCAAGGTGTTTGCATCAACACGACTCCAGTCCCTTTATCATGAAAAATGACAACTTTCTTTAGGAATTTTCAAGATGTGTCTTTCATAAGATATGACATTTCTTTCTTTCTTTTTTTAAATCCTCACCTGAGGATATGGTTCCATTGATTTTTAGAGAATGTGAAAGAGAAGAGAAAAACAGAGAGAAACATCAAAGTGAAAGGAACACTTTGATTGGTTGCCTCCTGCATATGCCTTGACCTGGGCCCCTGCCAGGGAGGATCCTGCAACCTAGGTACATGCCCTTGGTCAGAATTGAACCCAGACCCTGCAGTCAGCAGGCTGAGGCATTATGCACTGAGCCAAACCGGCTAGGGCAGGATATGACATTTCTTAGCCCTCCAGCAGTGGACCTTCATTTTTTTTCCCCAGGAGTGTGGTAGAAAAACCCTAGATCACCTTTAGGGATTCTTATTACCCAAGTTACTAAGAATATTACCAGTGGCATACAGGGAGCTTAGCCAATGAGCATTAAGAAAAGGTGTTTCCTCTGTAGTTCACTCTGATCACCAGCTCCACCCCTGTCCCTCCAATACCAGCTCCACCCTTGCCCAGGCCTGTAACCCCTGGCCGAGGATGCAGGCCTGGGCAGGGGACCCCCAAATCCCTGTGATCACTGGCTCTGCCCCTGCCCAGGCCTTCAGCCTCTGCCTGAGTCTTAGGCATGGGGAGAAGACCCCCAAGCCCCTCTGATTGCTGGCTTCACAGAGCCCAGGCCTCTGCGATCACCAGCTCTGATCCAGCCCCCTGCCATCGACAGCTCTGCCCTTGCTCCACTACAGCCTCTGGCAAAGGTTACAGGCCTGGGCAAGAGATCCCCAGGCCCCTGCCATCACCAGCTCCACCGTTGTCCCACTGCAGCCTGTGGCCAAGGCTACAGGCCTGGGCAGAGGACCTCCAGATCCCTGCATTGCCAGCTCTGCCCATGACCAGACCTCTGCAATCGCAGGCTCTGCCCCTGCCCCTCTGATCACTGGTTCTGCCCCTGCCCAGGCCCTGAGATTGCCAACTCCACTCCTGCCCCAGTGCAGCCTCTGGCCAAGGCTACAGGCCTAGGCAGGATAACCCCAGGCCCCTGCCATTGTTGGCTCCACCATTGAGCCTCTGGTCAAGGCTGCAGGCCTGGGCAGAGGACCCCCAGACCCCTGCTTTGCCATCTCCACTGGTGCCCAGGCCCCTGTGATCTCTGGACTTGTCCCTGCCCAGGCCTAAGGCCTGGGTAGGGCATGCTCATACCCCTCTTATCACCAGTTCTGCCCCTGCCCCTTCTGATCACCCTCTCCACCCTTGCCCATGCCTGAGGCCTCTGGCAAAGGCCTCTGGCCTGTACAGGGGACCCCCAGCCTCCTCTGATTGCCTGTTCTGCCCCTGGAGCTCCCCACGTCCCCCATCACCTGCCTGGCTAACAGGCCTGACCACTTCAGTGGCAGGGCTGAGCCAGACTGGACGCTGCCATCTTGTGGCCATGGGGGAGGTCGTCTTTGTAATGGAGTGACACCTAATTTGCATATTACTTTTATTGGATAGGATATAGACCTTTTGCTGTTCCCAGCTCCCTCATTCTATGGAAATGTACCTTCTATTGCTCTGCAGTTCTGTACTTCCTCCATGGTCCCCTTAATTTCCAAATTTTTCTAAAACTGTCCTATTTTACCCCTAAAATTACTGCTTCACCTGGGTCCTTTGTTTTAAGGGTTTTTATCTGTTCTCTAAAGGCAAAAATTTTAGGGGAGGATCTCAATAGAATATTCATCAGCTTTCCATGTGTATCATGTTAGGGTTGTGGTCTCTAATTATTGGTCAGTGCTAGGACAGGGCATCATTGGTCATGCATCTGGTCATGATGTCAGCCATGGCATTGCTTTGTCTGGTTTTTCTGGGCCTGGAGCTGAAACATGACTGAGGCTAGACGTTATGAGTTTGGACAAAACTCTATCTTTGTGATTAACAAACTCTAGGCTTTGTTTCCAAGTTATTTGATGCTGATGAGAAACTCATTGTCCTGTGGGCTTAATGCTTACCTTCATGCTTAAGGGAGTAGTTTTACAAGGGAGGAGGAACCAGGTGAGTCAGGATGCTGGGTGGAATCAATATGAATCAGTTATCTGTCTCAGTTTCCCAATTCCACTTGCCAGAAAATTTTTCTAACTTCTTATTATCCTGCCTCAGTCTCAGTTTATATGTCAAAAAATCCAAAGATAAAACCTGTCTGGCTCAAAAATCTATCCTCTTTCTCTATATATTGTGACATCAATGTGTCTCAGGACCACATAACCCCAGATAATCAGATGTTTAAAGAAGCAGTTGATTCAGTGAATTCTTCATTCTTCCTTTGAATGAGAGATGTGAAGAATTCAGGTCATGTTTGACTTCTGATAAGTGCTATTCAATACAATTAAAATATAAGCTCTAGAAAATGTTGTGCTTGAATCCTCCCCTAACCACATCAAAATTACCTAAAATCTAGCTGAATGGAATCCCTACAACTAGGGATTTAAAGAAGAAGCCACATCAAAACTGGTAGGAGGGATGGAGACCAGGAGTAGGCTAGTCCTACACTCATGTGTGGTGATTTAAAATTGGGAAGGCTATCTTGGCTATGGAGGTGCCCCTTGAGGAGTGAAAGTTCCAAGTCCCATTACAGACTGCCTAGCCCAAGGTTCCACAGCAAGTGAAAGAAGTCCCCATAACTTCTGGCTATAAAAACCAACAGCAATTGAGGCTGAGGAAGATGGAGAGCTGCTGAAGTCCTCTTACAAGGCTCATGTATGGACTTTCTCAGACTCACTCCCTCTGAGCTTTAAACACACAAGGGACATATAAGGAGGAACTGAATTGTCTAGCACAAGGGTGAGAGCTGGGTGGGGGGCAGCTTTATCCCAGACAAAAGTGCTGGCATCTCCTTTTCTGAGATCCCCCACTTCCCTCCTTACCAAAGAGGATGCCATATCTGAGTCTCCATCAATCTGGCTTACAGTTTTTCCCACCTTGTGATTGCTTGAGACCGCACCCACCCAACTTGTGGACCCACCCAAACCATTTTCAATGGCTTTTTCATATAAGTGACCTCTCATGTCTCATGCTTTGGATCCTCCTGAAATCTTTCACACAAACAGCATCTGGCCTCAGCTTAGCCTATAAGTCTTTCTAAGTGACCCTAGGCCCAACAGTAGTGGCAACTAGCCTTGGTTCATAGCTTGATCTCTCCTTGGAACCTCCAAGCCCAGCACAAGTGGCAGTTATCTGTAGATTGCTAAGTAGTCCTATTCAGGACAGAGGTGGTGGCTGACCTTGCACCTCCCAGGAGACCCCACAGCTAGTGCACCAAATGGAAAGCTTCAGATTACACCAAATTACAATCCTAACACTTCCATGAGCAACACACTCAAGGAACAGAGTTGGTGAGCACTATAGTGCCACTGAAGCAAGTCCTGTTACTTAGGGTCAACTCCTACACAGACGCTCCTCTGCTATAGTCACAGCTTGTTCTTGGTTCTCACAGCCAATTGACCTGGGGAGGAGTCCATCTTTTCCATTTACACCAACAGCAAGCAAGGCTCTTATAGCAGGACAATCCACATAGCCCATACAGGAGTGCATCTAGAACACCCAGTTTGGGTGACTGGGGAGGCTGTGCCACTGGGCCTTACAGGACACCTACACAAGACCACTCTACAAAATCTGGGAGACATAGTAGCTCTACTTAATGCATAGAAACAAACACAGGGAAGCAGACAAAATGCATAGACAAAGAAACAAATTAAAGAACAGGATAAATCTTCAAGAATAAAAAAAACACACTAAATGAAATGGAGACAAGCAAACTACCAAATACAGAATTTAAAACAATGGTTATAAGGATACTCAAGTAACTTAGTGAGAACTTCAAAAGCATGAAAAAAACATTAAAAAATTTTAAAAATCAGTTAGAAATGAAGAATACACTAACTGAAATGAAAAATAATTTACAGAGAATCAACAGTAGAATAGATGAAGCTGAGAATCAAATCAGCAATTTGGAATATAAGGAAGAAAAAGCACCTAGTCAGAAGAGCAAAAAGAAAAAATAACCAAAAGATATGAAAATAGTATAAGGATCCTCTGGGAAAACTTTAAGTGTACAAATATTTGCATGATGCTGGTGCCTGAAGAATAAGAATGAGAGCAAGAAATTGAAGACCTATTTGAAAAAAATAATAACAGAAAACATCCCTTACTTGGTGAAAGAAATGGACATACAAATCCAGGAAGCACAGAGAATTCCAAACAAGATGAACCAAAGAGGCACACACCAAGGCACATCATAATTAAAATACAAAAGGTTAAGGACAAAGAGAGAATCCTAAAAGCAGCAAGAGAAAAGCAGTTAGTTACTTACAAGGGTGTGCCCATAAGACTGTCAGCTGATTTCCCAACAGAAACTTTGAAGGCCAAAAGGAGGCAAGAAATATTCAAAGTGGTGAAAACCAAAGACCTACAACCAAGATTACTCTACCCAGAAAAGCTATAATCTAATCTAATAAAAAAGTAATATGCAAATTAACCATCACTCCGAGACAAAGATGGCGGCGGCTGGGACAAGACACTTGCATTGTCGTCATGGTGACGACACAGGCGTTCTGCCCAGCCCACTGGAAGAGGGCCGCTAGACCTGCTTTATTGCTGCTGCCACTGGGGTGCTGGGCCCCCTGCAGGCTGGGTCTCTGCTCTTCGGACCCCAGCAGCCAGCTGGGGCCGCCGGGGTGCAAGGTGTGGGGACCCGGCTTGCAGGGTACCCGACACCGCAGCAGCTCCGAGCCCTGTGGCTGTGGAGGTGCTGAGGCCTGGGGTCGGAGGAGCAAAGACACAAACCCTCAAGTGGGCCTGGCACCCAGCAGCTCCAAGCCCCAAAGCTGCAGAGAAGCTGGGACCACTGGGGCTACAACAGAGACACAAATCTGCAGGAAACCTGTGGAAAGAGAGATAAACTATCATAACTTTATCTCCCTTTCCACAAGATGAGAAAACTGACCCTGATTTATTTAGTGATATGGCCTACACCTTTCTACAAGCACAGCATATGTTATGACCACTCCCAGGAAGGTCTGGTCAGAATACTGTCTCCAGGGAATAACACTACTGTGGCAAATCATCTAAGAAAGGAAACAAGCTTTTGTTGGGTTTATTCTGAAGGTCAAAGAACATGCCACACCAAGATATCCTGTGTTGTTATATTGATGATCTTGAGCTGCAGATGCTTGAAAAACAGCAAATGCAAGGAGAGGCTTTCACTAAAGTCTCCTGATCTGCCTAAAATCAGACCCCCCCCAAAAGGTTCCCTCGGTAGGAAAAGTGTCATCAGCCAGTGAAGACTGACTTCTGTCACAGGAGACTAGAAGTTGACATCACACCCAAACTTTGTTACAAACTATCTCCCCCACCCCCATTCATCTTTCCTAAAACTCATGTACTCTCCTCTAAGAAGCCTAGATATCCCATCCCCTTTCCCTAGGAAGAAAGTATTTAAATCTGGATTCTAAGCCACCTTGGGGAATTATTCATTTTTCCCTGGGATCTCCCACATATACACGAGGTACACATGTTAATGAACTTTTGTTTTTCACTTGGTAATCTGTCTTTCATTACAAGGGCCTCCACTAAGAACTCAGAAGGGTAGAGGAACACTATTTTTCCTCCTCCATAAATCTATCTCAGGAAATCAAGTCCCAGGCTGAACAGTGAGTTTGGCTCAGTCCCAGTTGAGGGGAGGGAAGCTTCTAGGGGGAAATTAATGATATTGGCATCAAAGTAGGACAGAGGGCACACGCATGGTTGCTGGTGGGTGTTTAAAGTGATTCAACATTTTTGGAGGAGGATTTGGCAAAATCGATAGAAATGTTCAAGGTACACCCAAGAGTCTTCCTCTAGAAACCTCATCTGCTGAGATAAAGCACCAGTGCATAAGCCCTGGTCAGAACCCAGCATGCTACTGCAGGCTCCCCTTCCACACTAGGAAAACCTGCTAACAACCTGCATTTTTAAGACAAGGTGGCATCTATACTAATAAAAAGGTAATATGCTAATTAGACTGAACATCTTCCAGACTACCTTCTGGACTTCCTTCCAAACAAAGCCATGGTGGCAGGGCTGAGGCAGAGGCAGTTATAGGTTATCAGGCAGGCAGAGAGCAGTTAGGAGCATCAGGCCGGCAGGGGAGAGCAGTTAGGAGGATCAGGCCAGCAGGCAGGTGAATGGTTAGGAGCCAGCAGCCCCAAGGGTTCCCCAATTGGATAGAGTGCAGACCAGGCTGAGGGACCCCCTAAGTGCACAAATTTTTGTGCACAAGGCCCCTAGTCTATAATAATAAAAGTGTAATATGCTAATTAGACCAGATGTCCTTCCGGGACAAAGCTGGGGCTGCAGCCACAGGATCCAGGCAGCCACCCCCTGTTGTGAGGGAGGGATTGAGGCATCGCCACAGCTGCAAAGGCTACTCTTGCATGAATTTCGTACACTGGGCCTCTAGTTTAGAATAGAAGGACATACAAAGAGCTTCCCAGACAAGAAGAAGCTAAAGGAATTCATCACCACCAAACTAGTATTACATGAAATATTAAAGGGTCTTCTTTAAGAAGAAGAAGAGGAAGAAGAAGAAGAAGAAGAAGAAGAAGAAGAAGAAGAAGAAGAAGACAAAAGATAAAAAATATGAATAGTAAAATGACAATAAATGCATATCATCAACAATTGAATCTAAAAAAGCAAAATGAACCCTAGTCAGTGTGGCTCAGTTTGTTGGCATGTCATCCAATATACCAAAAGTGCCAGGTTCAATTCCTGGGCACATATTCCGGTTGAAGGTTTGATCCCTGGCTGGAGTGTATGCAGGAGGCAGTCAATCAATGTTTCCCTTTCATACTGATGTTTCTCTCTCTCTCCCTTATTTTTTCTCTCTAAAATCAATTTTTTAAAAAAGGAAGTGGGAAATGAGCAGAAAAACAAGCAAAACAGAAACATATTCAGATACAAAGAACATTTTGATGATTGCTAAATGGGAGAGGGGTTGGGATGATAGGTGAAAAAGGTGAAGAGACTAAGAAGTACAAATTGGCCCAGCCAATGTAGCTCAATGGTTGAGAGTCAAGCCAGAAACCAAGAGGTCACTGGTTCAATTCTTGGTCAGGGCACTTGCCCAGTAGTGGGCTTGATCCCCTGTGGGGTGCAGCTGATAGATAATGTTTCTCTCTCATCGATGTTTCTATATCTCTTTGCATGATGCTGGCTATATCTCTTGGCTGTGGAGGTGCCCCTTGAGGAGTTATTCCTCTCCCTTCCACACTCTCTTTAAAAATCATTGAAATATATACTTTTTAAAAGAAGTACAAATTGGTAGTTACAGAAGCACCATGGGATGTAAAGTACAACATAGGGAATATATCTAATAATCTTAAATAATAAAAGCCTAGTACGCTTATTGTCTGGTTGTCCAGTCATCCGTTCAACCAAAGTGTAATATGCTAATGAAATGCTAAGGCCACTCAACCACTCACTCTGATGTGCACTAACCACCAGCAGACAGTTGACCAGGTGACCAGTTACTATAACATACACTGACTGCCAGGGTGCAGATGCTCCAACTGGTAGGTTAGCTTGCTGCTGAGGTCCGGTTAATTAGGACTGGGTGAGACAGCCCAGACATGCCCTGGAGCCCTCCCACAGCTTCTCCTTAGCTGGCCAACCTCCCGCGCCCCGCCCTGGTCCTGATCGTGCACTGGTGTGGCCCCTTGGCCTGGCCTGTGCCCTCTCGCAATCTGGGGGATGTTAGAGAGCCAGTTTAGGCCCAATCCTGCAGGCCAGGCCGAGGATGAATTCATGCACCAGGTCTCTAGTATTCTAATAACCATTTATAATGTCAGATGGATACAAGATTTATCAGGATGATCACTTAGTAAGTTATATAATGTCTAAACACTAAGGTGTACATCTAAAACTAATATAATATTGTGTATCAAATAAATATATTGTGTGTGTGTTTGTGTGTGTGTGTTTTAATAAACAGTATTAGAACATATAGTAATATTCAAGTTTCTTACTACCAGCACTTTTGATACCACATATGTAGGGTTGTTTTTTGTTTTGTTTTGTTTTTTTGCAACAACCAATTCTCCAACACTCTGAACATCAATTGAGTGTCCCATGGATCAACTTAATTCTAACACAAAGTACCTGGAGATCATGCAGACTCCACAGGTTAAGGGCTCAGTCTCATAAGACTGCCCTCAATTTGGATGCCAATTCCAAGTCTGGGCCATCTGTATTTCTAATTGATGAACTATAAAATTGAGGCTTCCATGACCTCCTTCTCAGTTTCAATAATTTCCTAGAATGGCTCACAATTCTCAGGGAAATGCTTACTTACCATTATTGGTTTATTATAAAAGGTTACAATCCAGGAACAACCAAATGGAAGAGCTGCATAGGGCAAGGTATGGAGGAAAGATGCAGAGCTCCATGCCTTCCCAGCACCTCCACATGTTCACCAGTCCAGAAGCTCTCTGAACACTTCAGTTAAGTCTTTTATGGAGGCTCCATTACAAAGACATACTTGATTAAATCATTGACCACTGATGATTAACTCAATCTCCAGCCCCTATACCCTTCCAGAAGGTCAGGAATTGGGGGATGAATAAAGGCTGAAATGTCTAACCATCTAGTCACCTAGTTATTCCTCTAGTAACCAACACCACTCTCATTAGCATAAACTCATTAGCAGAAACTCGGGTAAGCTTGAAAAGGGCTTATTATGAATAAGCTCTCTCTCTATCATTCAGAAAATTCCAAGGATTTGGGAGCTCTGCATAAGAAGCCAGGAATGAAGATTATATATCCTATCTAATAAAAGAGTAATATGCAAATTGACCATCACAAGATGGCTTCCCCCATGTGGTCAAAGATGGCTTCCCCCATGTGGTCAAAGATGGCCACCATAAGATGGCCAACAAGGGAGGGTTGTTGGGAGGGACCCAAGCCTGCAGGGAAGGGCAGTTGGGGGGGACCCAGGCTGGCAGAGGAGGACACTTGTGGGGACCCAGGCCTGCAGGGGAGGACAGTTGGGGGGAACCAGGCTGGCAGAGGAGGACAGTTGGAAGGGTCCCAGGCCTGCAGGAGAGGACAGTTGGAGGAGACCCAGGCCTGCAGGGGAGGACAGTTGGAGGGGGACCCAGGCCTGTAGAGGAGGGCAGTTGTGGGAGATCCAGGCCTGCAGGGGAGGACAGTTCAGGGAGACCATCCTGGCAGGGGGAGGGCAGTTAAGGGCAATCAGGCCAGCACAGGAGCTGTTAGGCATTGATCAGATTGGCAGGGGAGTGGTTAGGGGCAATTGCAGGCAAGAGGTCGGGAGCCAGCAGTCCTGGATTGTGAAAGGGATGTCCGACTGCCCATTTAAGCCTGATCCCACCTGGGTCTGGGCATAAACGGGCAGTCAGACATCCCTCAAGGAGTCCCAGATTGGAAAGGGTGCAGTTGGGCTGAGGGACACCACCCACACCCCCCACTCCCACTCTGTGCACAAATGTCATGCACTGGGCCTCTAGTAGATATATAAATGCATATCTATGTACTTCTATATAGAGAGATATATAGATATATCTTATATCACAATATCACAAGTGCAAAGATTAGGAGCAAAGATAAGAAAGAAATTGCTTCTGTTCTCACTTAGACTCTGTTTATCTTGAACAAGTTGGTTCAACTTTCTAAGCTTCTGTGTCTCTATTAGTAAAACTAGAGGCCCAGTGCATGAATTTGTGCACAGGTGGGGGGGTCCCTCAGCCTAGCCAGTGATCAGGGTCCAAGGACGGGGTGGTTGGCTGGAGGGAGAGGGACCACAGGAAGTTGGCCCCAGCACCAAGCTAACCAATGCCATGAGGAATCAGGCTCCCTCCTCCCTCCTGTGTGGGTCCAGGGTGCGGATGAATCAGATTCGGGGCAGTCAGGACCCCAGCAGCAAGGTCTGGGTCAGTGCACATCATAGCTACCAGCCAGTCGTCTGGTTGTTCCAGTCATTCAGTCCTAATGGTCGCTTAGCTTTTATATAGAGAGATGGAGGTGAATACAATACTGACCTTTTTGGCTTTGTATCCAGATTTTGCTGTCTTGTTTTGAAACAAAAATTTAGCTGAACATGATTAATATATTAGGGAATAATTAGACCATTAACTTGAATTTTGCAATGGCTTACCTGGGATTTTACCCATAAGAAGCACTAGACGAACATAGAAAACTGCACTCAGCTGAATGGTGGGAATACACAAAATGTGTGCATGCTCACACAGGCACAGACGTGCACACACATACCCCTAAAATATTTTCCATCTTCTTCAGCTCACTGAATGTGTCATGAATGGTATCTGGTGTTTCAATTTTCCATCTCATTTTAGATAATCCTCCTTCCACTACTTCAAAATACCTCACATGCCTAATCCATCCTGAAGCCCAATTCCTCAAGCAAACTTCAAACTTTGTTAGAGGTAAAGGGCCACATTTATTGAAGTACTTATGTATTTCTAACATGTCATATGTATCAAATTGTGCTACACTTTTATTAGTTTTTCTTTCTTTTTAAATGTGTCACTGATGAAATTTTTGAGTGTTGTGCCTCAAATCTACTTTTTCCATAAGGGTTTTCATTGCATGATTTTACATAACTCAGTGATTTTTTGCAATGCAAATATCCTATCTAATAAGAGTAATATGCAAATTTACCATCACTCCACGATAAAGATGGTGGTGCCCATAGTGGCTGGGAGGATGCTGGGGGCATCACCCCAGCAATGTGAGCCCAGCAGGCAAGGGCTCCATAGGCCCTTGGGGGGTCACTGTGGTGACCCACGAGCAGATAAGGGGGCCCACAGGCAGTACCCAGCAGGGCCTGCTGGGTGGTGAAAGCAGCGACTGTGAAGCAGGCAACTGGGGCCCGCAGGCAGCACCCAGCAGGGACTACTGGGCAGTGGCTATGGCAACTGAGGAGCAGGCAAGTGGGGTGACTGGGGAGCAGGCAGTACCCAGCAGAGCCTGCTGGGCTGTCACCATGGCAACCCATGAGCAGACAATCAGGGCCCACAGGCAGCACCCAGCAGGGCCTGCTTGCCCATCCCCATGGTGTGGAGCAGACAGGCCCCACAGAGAGCAAAGGACCACTCAGAGTAGGCCCAAGCAGTCAGTAGCACATCAGCTTTGGGCTCCCGATTGGAGAGGGTGCAGGATGGGCTGAGGGACCTCCCCACCTGTTCTCTTCCCCCTCCCCATGCACAAATTTTGTGCACTGGGCCTCTAGTCATATTATAACAGAACTTACTGTATTTAGAACAGTGCCTGGTATGTGATAAAAATTCAATAAATCAAAGCTATTAGCATGCTCAACAAATAGATGGCCTGGAAGAAAAAATATCAGCACATGTTTGGAGAACTAAGGCAAGTTCCTTTGCTTTTGCAAGATGCGTCAGGAGTAAAATAACAGTATCTTAAAGAAGTGCCTGGTAAAATCAACTAAGAAATTTGAACTTTATTTAAAAGTAATGGAGGACTAGCGAAAGGTTTTGAGATGGGGGTTCAGATGATCAAATTTTCCCTTTAGAAAGATCACTGACTTTAAGTCTTTAAGTGAACAGTAGAACGGGAAGAGAAAAGTCCAACGGCAGGTTAGCCTTAGGAGATCATCACACAAATATGGACAGGAAATAATGTTTCATCAACTGAGGAAGTAAAAGTGCAAAAAAATTAGAAAGTTAAGAGGTGAAATAAACAGGATTTGTTGAAATGGCAGAAGTGAAGGAAAAATAAGAGTCTAGGATGACATCCAGGTCCTGGGTGGGGTAGTGTGAGAAAGGTACCATTTCTGAGAAAACACCTGAAAGGGAAAAAACAGATTTGGGAGGGAGGATGATGAGTTTGAGTACCCTGGGCTTTAATTATGGAACTAGAGGCTCAGTGCACAAAATTCGTGCACTCGGGAGGGAGGTCCCTCAGCCCCACGATTGATCACCCCATAGAGGGAGGCCCCACCCACCCGCCACAGCTTGCTGGTCAGTGGCCTGGGCATCCATCTGCAAGGCAATCTTGGGGCAACAGCAGGGGCCCCCCCAACCAATTGCATCACAACTGCCTTGGCTGGCCTGGTGCCAATGCATGTAATGGTGTGGTCGTCTGCACGGTTGTTCTGCTGTTCGGCCATTTGGCTGATTTGCATATCACACTTTTATTATTATAGATTATCTTGGGACTAAGCAAGATGGAGGACTTAAGCCCAGCAGTTCCTCAGTGTTAGAATGGGACAGAAATTTTCAAATAGACTAAAAACCCAATGAATATTGAAATACAATTTTATTTGGCAAAACATGACTTTGTGCTTCCAAGAAGCAAGTATCTGGTAGAATTTGCAGCAAGTTTCTGGATTCCAGAGTCTTTTAAAAGCAAGAGTGTTTGGTTCTATTTTAGTCCTTCCAGATATGCTGTGAAACGTTTTAATGAGATAAGTGTAAATGAATCTGAAACTGATATAAATATTTACATAGTCAGTTAAAAATGAAAAGAAAGAGTGTTTAGGACAAAGTACATTCTGAATTTCTCTGAACCCAAAAGATTTTTGTAAAAGGTATGTAATGTTCAAAGATGCCAACTGAGGCCCATTCATCCTCAGTTAGGACAGTAACATTAATAGAAACCAAAAGACATAACCCAATTTGCTTCCTTGAATGGCAATAAAAATCCAATGAAAAATTTTCATTTTTCTGATTTCTATTTTAGTGTGTATCAAACGCTAGAGGTATGAAAAATTTAAAAATTGTATTTCTTGTTAAAAGCATTATTGTTTTTATAATTTTATTTCTAACTGGGATAAATTTATAGAATAAACTGGTAGACTGGCCAGATTTAGCTTCGGTTGCAGCTAAACTTAGCAAATAAGGGAGTGAAGCGCAGCATTGCTCTAATTATGGTCTCTAAATGTGTCTGGTTTCAGATACACTGTATCATTATACAGTATGTGCAACACTGAAATAAACACTTAGTTTTCTGAACACAATGCCTACAAAACAACAAAGTGTGATTTACCTTTGATCTTCTTGAGGGGTTTATCTCACACTTTTGTCAGAGCTGAAAAAATACAGTAGCCAAATAAATTTATATTTGAGCTAACTGCATTTAATCTGTTTTTGTGAGAGTATGACATGAAATTGAAGATTAAAAAAAATTTTTATAATAACCACTGTCTGGTGAACTAATAAAGACCAGAGATTTACAAATATTTTTGTTCTTATTTGTGGATTGTAAGAGAAGAAATAATAATCTACTCTCAACTGGACTTTAAATTATTTGTGGGTAAAGGAAGTCATGAATTGCAAATTTCAAAGCCTTTAGGAGGGCAGAGTGTACTCTGGCCAGTGTTGCTACGGGGTTAGAGCATTGACCTGCACACTAAAGGATCTCCAATTGATGCCCAGGCAGAGGCACATACCTGGGTTGCAGGTTCAACCACCATCCCAGGGCATGTGAAGAAGGTAACAAATCCAACATCAGCATTTCTCTAAATCAATCTCTCTCTCTCTCTCTCTCTCTCTCTCTCTCTCTCTCTCTCTCTCCCCCCTCCATTCTCCCCCTTCCACTCTCTCTAAAAATCAATGGAAAAAATATTCTCCATTGATGATTAACAGAAACAAAAAAATAGGACAGGACAAAATAGTCAGAACTGGCAGCAAAGTTTGAGCAGATGTGGGGTCCATGAGCCACACCCACACACCGAGCAGTTGGCTGGACATGGCCACATGCAAGGTGGACAAAGGTGGGCCGTGAAGTGTGAACCTTCCCATATATAAATGAAGGGAGACCCAGTTATTCATCAACATAAAAGGTTCGGCTCAGGAATGGAAAGTGGTTCATTTTTTTGTTTTGTCTAATTGTGGAGAGGGCTCAAGTGTGTGTCAGGTGTGTCAGGTGTGTGTGTGTGTGTGTGTGTGTGTGTGTGTGTGTGTGTGTGTCTGGGAGGCTGTCAGAGCAGGTTGGAAGAAATGACTGAATTTATTTGACTAATGGCCACACAGGGCAAGCAGTGAGCTATTCTCTAGAATGTGATCATCTGCACCCTGAATGAAAAAGACTGTCCTGCCCTAGCCAGTTTGGCTCAGTAGATAGAGGGTCAGCTCACAAGCTGAAGGGTCCCAGATTCAATTCTGGTCAAAGAGCACATATCTCAGTTGCAGGCTCAGCCTCGGTCTGGGCTTGTGTGGGAGGCAAACAATTGATGTGCCTTTCTTACACCAATATTTCTCTCTGTCTCTCCCCTCCATTCCATTCTCTCTAAAAATTAATGGGAAAATATACTTGGGTGAAGATTTTTTTAAAAAGACTGTGTCCTATACAGTGTCTAAGAACTTAGGGTCTATAGTCACAGTTCCTGGCCCAAAATTCTGCCTCTCATTTTGTGACTGTGGTCAAGTTACCTCATCCCTCAAACCTTGGTCTCTTCATCTGTAGAATGGGAATAATAATAGTACCCACCTCATAAAATTGTAGTGAAAATTCAATGACAGTCTGGGTAAAACACTTAGCTCAGGGCTTGCCATTTATAAATGTTAGTTACCAGAATGATATATTTTGTACTTATTATTTTACTTTGTCTTTATCAGTTTCCTCATCCTGCAGCCTTAGAATCATCTTATCACTTTTTCTAGCTCCTTGTGCTACCTGAGTTATTTACTTGATTAAATTTTCTTGATTAAAAATAAAAATAATTAAAGCTATACTTTGTTATCCCCCCAAAAAATTATGTTGTGGCTATATACATTAAATTTGATGTCATGATTGCCTTACCTTCAAATAGTTTCTCACTACAGTTTTTATTTCCTTTTCCTTTATTATTAAGGAGAACTTATTTTTATTTACTTTGTGCATGTTTCTTTCTGTGTCCCAGAAAATGTGACTTGTACAAGTTTTGATTTTTGGAATTTAGTAAGATTGTGACTGAGTGTATAATAATAATAATAATTAATCTTTATGAAAAGCATTATTTAGAGATATTTTAAGAATTTATTTATATGCAGGTTGTATTTAATTCTCACAATAATACTGTGATGTAGGAATAATTATTATCCTAATTAACCAGGTTGGAACACTGATGTTTAGACAGGTTGAATAACCCCACCCAAGATTTCCCAGCTTTAAGGGCAAAGGTTAAGCCCAAATTAGGAGCCAAAAAAGAATTAAGAAATAGACCCTGACCCCGAGTACTATACTGTAAAGGGTGATATATAAAAAGGTGCTTCAAACTGGGTGGCCTACACCAAAGGAAGGTATTGATCACAGCCCTGGAGGCTGGAAGTCCAAAGTTAAGGTGTCATCAGGGTTGGTTTCTCCTGAGGATTGTGAGAGAAGGAGCTTTTCCCTGTTTCTCTTGTAGCATCTGGTGGTTTCGGTCCCTCTTCAGCATTCTTTGGCTTCTGGAAGCATCACCTTAATCTCTACCTTCATCTTCACATGGTATTGTCTCTGTGTGCCTGTCCTTTTCCTGAGGGCACCTGTCAAATTGGATGAAACCTACTCTGATGACTTCATTTTAACTAATTATATTTGTAATGACCCTATTTCCAAATAAAATTATATTCTGAGGTGCTGGGAGCTAGAACTTCAATGTATGAATTGGGGGAATACAATTCAATGCACAATGGGTGATAAATCCCCATAGAAATAAATTGAGAATACCTTTTTAGGTTATTCAGGCCTCCAAGCAGGGCTTCATAAGTGCCTGCCCTGATGGAACAGAAGAGCTTTGAGGGAACATCAAAAATAGGCAAATGAGAGGAGCAACTGCAGCCCAAAGATCCACCGCCACCCAAGGAGCAGCCCCTGCACAACTCGACATCTAGATCAGTTGGTGAGACCAAAAATGGGTAGACAAAGAAACCCGCAAAGAAAAGAAAAAGAGGAATCACCAGAAAAGCAGCTAAGTGAAACAGATGCATGCAATATGTCAGAAAAAGAATTCAGAATAAGGGTTCTAGAGTGTATAAACCGGATGGAGGAAAAGATCAACAACTTCTGTAAGAATCAAGAAGAAATTTATGAAAAAATCAATAACTTATGTAAGAATTAAGAAGAAATGAAGGGTGATATAGCTGCATAAAAAACACCATGGAAAGTTTCAACACTAGATTAGGAGAAGCGGAAGACCGAATTAGCGAATTAGAAGACAGGGAAGCAAAACACACCCAAACTGAACTACAATTAGAGAAAAAAATTAAAAGATAGGAGGAGAGCCTAAGGGAGCTATAGGACAACATGAAACGAAGCAACATATGAATAATAGGGGTGCCAGAACAACAGGAGGAGGAACAAGGATTAGAAAACATATTTGAAGCAATAATCTCAGAAAACTTCCCTGAGATGGGGAAGAAAAAAGTCACACAAGCACAGAGAGTCCCAAACAAGATGAATCCAAAAACACCCACACCAAGACACGTCATAATTACCATGGCAAATGTTCAGGACAAAGAAAGAATCTTAAAGGCTGCAAGACAGAGACAGAAAGTTACATACAAGGGGGCTCCCATTAGATTATCAAATGACTTCTCAACAGAAACACATCAGGCCAGAAGAGAATGGATGGAAATTTACAAAGTGATGAAAAGCAAGAGATTAAATCCAAGATTACTCTATCCAGCAAGGCTATCATTCAAAATGGAAGGAGAAATAAAAAGCTTCACAGACAAAAAAAGGTTGAGGGAGTTTATCACCACAAAGCCAGCAATGCAAGAAATGCTAAAGGGACTGGTATAAAAAAATGAAATAAAAAGGTAAGAAAGAACACAGGCACAAATAATAAAAATGGCTACAAACAAGTACCTTTCAATAATAACTTTAAATATAAATGGACTAAATGCACCAATCAAAAGACACTGAGTGGCTGAATGGATTAAAAAAAAAAAAACATGACCCATATATTTGCTGTTTACAAGAAACTCACCTCAGAGTAAGGGACTCACACAAACTGAAAGTGAAGACATAGAAAAATATCTTTCAGGCAAATGGAAATGAAAAAAAAGCTAGGGTAGCAATACTTATATCGGACAAAATAGACCTCAAAGTGAAGGCCATAACAAGAGATGAGGAAGGCCACTTCATAATACTAAAGGGATCAATACAACAAGAGGACAAAACCCTGATAAACATATATGCACCCAATGCAGGAGCACCCAAATACATTAAAAAAAAACTCCTGGAAGATATCAAGGGAGAGATCGACAACAATACAATCATAGTAGGGGACTTTAATACACCTCTGACATCACTGGATAAAACCTCTAGACAAAAAAATCAGCAAAGAAACAGCAATCCTAAATGACTCACTAGATCAGATGGGTTTAATTGACGTCTTCAGAACATTTCACCCCAAAGCCATGTAATATACGTTCTTCTCAAGTGCACATTGGGACATTTTCAAAAATAGACCACATATTGGCCACAAACAAAGTCTCCCCAAATTCAAGAAGACTGAAATCATATCAAGCATCTTCTCAGATCACAATGGCATAATATTAGAAATAAACTACAATAAAAACAATCCAAAACATTCAAACTCTTGGAAGCTGAATAGCATGTAATTAAATATTGATTGGGTTACCAATGAGATCGAAGAAGAAATTAAAAACATCCTGGAAACTAATGACCATGAAAACACAACAATCCAAACCTATGGGACACAATGAAAGCAATCCTGAGAGGGAAATTTATAGCTCTACAGTCCTACCTCAAAAAAAACAAGAAAAAAATGGTAGTAAATCATCTAACTTTACAACTCAAAGAATTAGAAAGAGAGCAACTAGAAAAGCCCAGAGTGAGCAGAAGGAAGGAGATAACAAAGATTACAGCAGAAATCAATTATATAGAGACAAAAAAAATACAAAAGATCAATGAAACCTAGAGTTGATTCTTTGAAAGGATAAACAAGATTGATGAACCTCTAGCCAGGCTCACCAAGAAGCAAAGACAGAGGACCCAAATAAACAAAATCATAAATGAAAGAGGAGAAATAACAACAGACCCCACAGAAATACAAAGGATTGTTAAAAAATACTGTGAACAACTCTACTCCAACAAACTAGATAACCTTGAGGAAATGGACATATTCCTAGAAAAATACAACCTTCTAAAACTCAATCAGGAAGAATCTAAAAATCTCAATAGGCCAATAACTATGGAAGAAATTGAAGCTGTAATCAAAAAACTTCCAGCAAATAAAAGCCCAGGGCCAGACATCTTCACAGGGGAGTTTTACCAAATATTCAAGGAAGAACTAACATCTGTCCTCCTGAGACTACTTCAAAAAATTCAAGAGGAAGGAACACTTCCAAGCTCATTCTATGAAGCCACCATCACCCTAATACCAAAACCAGATAAAGACAACACAGTGAAAGAGAATTACAGGCCAATATCCCTCATGAGCATAGATGCCAAAATCTTCAACAAAATCCTAGCAAATTGGATCCAGCAGTACATCAGAAAGATCATACACCATGACCAAGTAGGATTTATCCCAGGAATGCAAGGATGGTACAATATCCACAAATCAATAAATGTGATACCTCGCATAAACAAATTGAGAGAGAAAAACCACATAGTTATATCAACTGATGCAGAAAAAGCCTTTGATAAAATCCAACATCTATTTTTAATAAAAACTCTCAGCAAGGTGGGAATAGAAAGATCATACCTCAACATAATAATAGCCATATATAACAAACCCATAGCCAACATCATACTCAATGGGCAAAAACTAAAACCATTTCCCTTAAGAACAAGAACAAGACAGGAATGCCCACTCTCACCACTCCTGTTCGACATAGTACTGGAAGTATTAGCCATCACGATTAGACAAGAAGAAATAAAAGGGATCCAAATTGGAAAAGAAGAAGTAAAACTGTCCTTATTTGCAGATGACATAATATTGTACATAAAAAACCCTAAAGACTCTGTTAAAAAAACGGTTAAACTTAATAAATGAATTCAGCAATGTAGCAGGATACAAAATTAATGCTAAGAAATCTATGGCATTTCTATACACCGATAGTGAACTTACAGAAAGAGATACTAAAAAAGCAATCCCATTTACAATCACAACAAAAAAAATAAAGATACCTAGGAATAAACTTAACTAAAGAGGTAAAACACCTCTACTCAGGAAACTAAAGGATGTTGAAAAAAGAGATGGAGGAAGACATAAACAGATGGAAGAACATACCATGTTCATGGATTGGTAGAATCAACGTCATTAAAATGTCCATACTACCCAAAGCAATCTATAAATTCAATGCACTCCCCATCAAAATACCAAGAGCATATTTCACAGACCTAGAAGGAACTCTCCAAAAATTCATCTGGAATTTAAAAAGACCCTGAATAGCTGCAGTGAGCCTGAGAAAGAACAAAGTAGGTGGGATCTCCATACCATATATCAAGCTATATTACAAAGCCACTGTTCTCAAAACTGCCTGGTACTGGCACAAGAACAGACATATAAATCAATGGAATAGAATAGAGAAGCCAGAAATCAACCTAAATCAATATGCTCAATTAATATTTGACAAAGGAGGCAAGAACATACAATGGAGTCAAGACAGTCTCTTCAATAAATGGTGTTGGGAAAATTGGACAGATATATGCAAAAAATGAAACTGGACCACCGACTTACACCATACACAAAAATAAACTCAAAATGGATAAAGGACTTAAATGTAAGACTGGAAACCATAAAAATACTAAGGGAATTTAAAGGCAACAAAATCTCGGACATATGCCGAAGCAATTTCTTCACCAATACAGATCCTAGGGCATTGGCAACTAAAGAGAAGATAAACAAATGGGACTACATCAAAATAAAAAGCTTCTGCACAGCAAAAGAAATCATCAACAAAAACAGCCCACTGCATGGGAGAACATATTTGCCAATGTTATCACCAATAAGGGTTTAATCTCCAAAACTTACAGGGAACTCATACAACTTAACAAAAGGAAGATAAACAATCCAATCAAAAAATGGGCAAAGGACCTAAATAGACACTTTTCAGAAGAGGACGTTAAGAAAGTCAAGAAACATATGAAAACATGCTCAAAGTCACTAGTCATCTGAGAGATGCAAATCAAAACAACAATGAGGTATCATCTCACACCTGTCAGAATGGCTATCATCAACAAATCAACAAACGACAAGTGCTGGAGAGGCTGCAGAGAAAAAGGAACACTCGTGCACTGCTGGTGGGAATGCAGACTGGTGCAGCCACTATGGAAGACAGTATGGAGTTTCCTCAAAAAAATTCAAAATGGAACTCTTATTTGACCCTGTGATCCCACTTCTGGGAATATATCCCAAGAAACCAGAAACACCAATCAGAAAGGACATATGCATCCCTATGTTCATAGCGACACAATTTACCATAGCTAAGATTTGGAAACAGCCTAAGTGCCCATCAGCAGATGAATGGATTAAAAAACTGTGGTACATCTACACAATGGAATACTACGCTGCTGTGAAAAAGAAGGAATTTTTATCATTTGCATCAGCATGGATGGAACTGGAGAGCATTATTCTAAGTGAAATAAGCCAGTCAATGAAGGAAAAATACCACATGATCTCACTTATTTAGGGATAATAAAGACCATTATAAATTGATGAACATAAACAGATACAGCATTGAACAGACTGTCAAACTACAGCTGGAAGGCTGGGAAGGGTTGGGGGAAGTTAAGAGATCAAGTGCAGGACTTGTATGCATGCATATAAGCATAATCAATGGACACAAAACATTGGGGGGTAGAGGAGGTGGGGGGAAGGTCAAGGGAAAATGGAGACCTATTTAACACTCTTTGTAATACTTTAAGCAATTAAAAAAATAAATTAAAAAAATAGGCAAATGAGTAAAGTAGCTAAAACTCCTCTCTAGTGGAGGAGTTTCTTCTTCTTCTTTTTTCCTTTGCATTTATTACAAATTATTCATTTATTTCACAAAATAAACTTGCACATTTCAGTTGGCCTCCCAAGAAACTATCTGATCATTATGTCTTGTTTAAAACTGAAGATAGCCAGGCTGGTGTGACTCAATGGTTGAGTGTCGACCTATGAACCAGAAGATCATGGTTCAATTCTGAGTCAGGGCACATACCTGGGTTTTAGGCTCGATCCCCAGTCGGGAGTGTGCAGGACACAACCGATCATTGATTCTCTCTCATTATTGATGTTTATAACGCTCTCTCCCTCTCCCTTTCTCTCTGAAATAAATAAAAATATGTTTTATTGAAACTGCAGGTAATATAAAGAACTGCAAGTTTATGTTTCTTAAAAGGCAGGCACTAAAAAGTTTATAATAGCACCATTCCAAACTGGAAACAGCCTCAAATCTATCAATAAAATCATGGATAAATATGACTATCACAAATATAATGATGAGGAAAAGAGCCCAGACACAGACTCATACTGTATTATCTTGCTCATCTAAGTAGCAGAACAGGGGACAATTTAAAGTCACATTTAAAACTTGCAAGTGTGAAATTAGTCTGACTGTACAGGAAGGAGGCACTGATAACAAAACAAAAATAACTTTGAGCACTTGCTTTTATGGTAGTTTGTGCTTTATGCTCCAGTGAAGTGGAAGGCATTGCACAACCGCTACCATGCGGTTTCTAGGGAATCCCCCAAAGGTGTTATGATTTGTCATTACTGCTGATTTTAAATGACACACTCACTGTTTGGTATTCATTCACCCATTTTTAAAGAATTATTTTTATCAATGTGTAATTCACATACTACAAAGCTCACCTTTCTAAAGTGTACAATTCAATGTCTGTTAGTGTATTTGCAAAGTTGTGAAATCATCATTCTAGCTAATTCCAAAACATTGTCATCATCTCAAAGAGAAACCCTGTACTCATTAGCAGGCATTCCCTATTCCTTCCTCTCTCAGCTTCTGGCAAACATTAATTACCTTCTGTTTCTAAGGATTGGCTTATTTTGCACATTTTGTAAGTGGAATCATACAATATGAGGCCTTTTGTGTCTGACTTCTTTCACTTTACATCACATATTTATGGCATAGTCATGTCGTAGCATGTATCAGTACTTTACTTCTTTTTATAGCTGAATAGCTTTGCATTTTATTTATTTGTTCACCCACTGATGGACACTCAGTTTGTTTCTACCTTGCACTTCCTTTTCCAGTACTACTTCAGCATATTCAGAAAGAGATTGACATTTAGACCACACAAAAAATAAGTTTCCCAAAGTAGAAATTATATACTCAGCAACTTCTTAAAACAGTGTTTTGAAAAAGTAAAAGAAAAAATCAAAGCAATAGAATTACAACTTAAGAAATAAATGTTAACTCAAATAATATAAACAAAAATTGTGAATGCCATCTTCTAGAACAGCAGGCCAGCTGGGCAGGAGCTGCCGGGTAGGCTGGGTGATACGGGTGTCAACCTGTTTGGAAGCAGCTAAGTGACCATGGATGAACCCTGCACACCTAGAGCATGCTAGAAATATAGAATCTCAGGCTCCTTCCCTGACTCATTACATCCAAGCCTGTATTTTCACAAAATGCTGCAGGTTCAGTAGGTCTAAGGAACCACACAAAAAAGATATGTGTTTCACCATGAGTCATAAGACCTTATGCTCACCTCAATTATAATCATCAAACTTGTTATTCAAACCACTGAAAATCTAAACTAATAAAAGCGAAATATTAAAATTAACCGTTTCTC
>PVJC01025374.1:0-24802 GCA_004026665.1 Murina feae | reverse complement strand
TTTTCCTGCTCTCTGATCCCTGGAAGGGACCTGGGAAGCTGCCAAGCCGGCCACTGACCCGCCCCCCTGCCACCTCTTTCCCGCTCCCCGGTGCCCCTCAAAGGGCCTGGGCAGCCGCCAAGTGGGCCGCCAACCCTGCTGCCTCTTTCCCACTCATGGGTCCTGGGTCCTGTGCTGTTCCTCCCTGCAGCCGCTCTGTGCACTTGGGAGGTCCCTCAGCCCAGCCTGTGCCCTCTCACAGTCTGAGACCCCTCTGGGGATGTCCACCTGCTGGCATGCCTGACCAGGCTGGGTGACGGGGCTTTCAGTCTGCCCACAGCTCCCATTGACCCAATGTCCCGGCAAGGCTGGCTGGACGCAGGTTTCTGGGGTTTGTTTATCTCCTATAATTGGTGCTGTTCCTTTAAGGCCTGGGGTTTGTTTATCTTCTATAATTGATGTTGTTCCTTTAAGGTGAGGTGGGCTGAGGTAACGAAACCTCCTCTGCTTCACCTTGCAGCGCAGCATCTGTAATGAGACTTTGTTACTCTTAGTAAGTCAGGCCAGGTGCTGTTCCCTTCAGCTCTCGAGGATTCTATGATTGTTACATTATTGCAAACATGTTTTGGAGCTTGCCCGCCAAGGGCCGAAAACAGTTTCGCTTTCGCTCTTGCTGCAACGGTCGCTGCCTAAACATTTACTCAGGTCCGTGAGTGGCGGCCGCCATGTTGGCTGGGCTAATTTGCATACAGTCACTCTGATTGGCTGGTAGGCGTCCTGAAGAAACGGTTAATTTTACTATTCCGCTTTTATTAGTTTAGATATGCCTGTTCTTGTGTCAATACCATGCTAATTTTATTACTATGGCCTTGCAGTATAGTTTAATATCAGGTAGTGTGATCCCTCCAATTTTGTTCTTCTTAAGATTGCTGAGGCTATTTGGGGTCTTTTTTGGTTCCATATACATTTTTGGAATATTTATTCTAGATCTGTGAGATATGCATTCGTATTTTAATAGGAATTGCAATCAATCTGCAAATTGCTTTGAGTGGTATGCTAATTTTTCCTATCCATGCTTTATTTGTGTATTTCTCAATTTCATTCTTTAGTATCTCATAATTTCCCTAAGACAAGTCTTTTACCTCATTGGTTAAATTTATTCCTAGGTACCTTATATTTTTGTTGCAATAGTAAGTGGGATAGTTTTCTTAATTCCTCTTTCTGAGAGTTCATTATTGGTATATAAAAATGCCACCAATTTCTGAATATTTTGTATCTGGCTACATTGCTTAATTCATTTATTAGATCTAGAAGTATTTTTTGATGGAGTGTTTACAGCTTTCTATGTACAATATCATGCCATCTGTGAATAATGACAGTTTTACTTCCTCCCTTTCCATTTGTATGCCTTTTATTTGTTTGTCTTATCTGATTGCTGTGGCTACTACTTCTTCCAATACTATCCTATATAATAAAAGAGTAATATGCAAATTAACCATCACTCCATGACAAAGATGGCAGCCCCCGTAGCAGTGGGGCAGGACGCTGGCGGCGTCACTGCGGAAATGTGAGCCCAGCAGGCATTACCTCGGCAACCTGTGTGCAGATCACACTGCCCTGGAGCAGGAAGCACCACCCTTGGGGCCTGTTACTGGTTGCCGCCCCCACTGCTGCTGCGGCAATAGGGAGCAGGGGAGCGAATGCACAGGCAGGCCCCCAGGCAGCCCCCAGCAGGGCCTGCTCCCCATCGCCACCCCTGGGCAGCCCTGGTGGGGCCTGCTCCCCATTGCTATGGCAGTGATCGGTGAGCAGGCAAGCATGGCAGGCAGGCAGCACCTAGCCCTGGCAAGAGCTCAAAGGATAGAACATCATGCAGGTGAAGCCAGGAGCCTAAGAGATCAACACAGAGGGGTGCCTGCTCCAAGCCTCCATGGTGTGGCTGGGGGCAGGCCCCCAGAACACACACACACACACACACACACACACATACACACAGTGACCGCTCTGAGCCTCTGATGCAGCTGGGGGCAGGCCCTCAGTGGAGACACACACATACACACACACATATGGCAGCTGCCAGACTGTGCTCATCAGTAGGATATCCTCTGAGAGGCCCCAGACTGTGAGAGGGGGTAGGTTGGGCTGAGAGACCCCCACCCTCCTCTGTGCATGAATTTTGTGTACTGGGCCTCTAGTCTAATCTAATAAAAAAAGAGTAATATGCTAATTGCATCACTCTGCTATATCACAAGCCACGCCCACCAGCCAATCAGAACAACTATATGCAAATTAACCCAACCAAGATGGCAGCTGACAGCCACAGAGCTAGAGCAAACAAGAGGTTTTGTTGCCACGGCAATGGAGGAAGCTGCCTGCCTAGGTAGGCTGTGGCCTCCACTCAAGGCAACAAAGTTTCAATTATAGAAGATAAGTAAAACCCAGATACCTGCTTCCAGTTAGCCTCACTGAAAGCTTGGGTCGCTGGAGGCCCAGCAGCGACCCCTACCCTGAAGGGGGTGTGGCCAGTCTGAAAATGGCCCTCAGCTCCTCACCTAGGCTGGCCAGGAGTCCCAGCGGGACCCCAACCCTGATCTGGGACCCCCTTCAGGGTAAACCAACCATCCTCCACCCATGCCCCAGGCCTCTATCCTATATAATAAAAGGGTACTATGCAAATGGACCCTAACAGCAGAACGACTGGGAATAACTGGTCACTATGACACACACTGACCACCAGGGGGCAGACACTCAATGCAGGAGCTGCCCCTGGTGGTCAGTGTGCTCTCACAGGGGGAGCTCTGCTCAGCCACAAGCCAGGCTGCCGGCTGCCAGTACAGCAGTGGTGGTGGGAGCCTCTCCTGCCTCCTCAGCAGCGCTAAGGATGTCCGACTGCAGCTTAGGCCTGCTCCCTGCTGGCAAGTGGATATCCCCCAAGGGTTCCCGGGCTGCCAGAGGGATGTCTGATGGCCAGATTAGGCCCGATTGCTCGGGGAGAAGGCCTAAGACAGCAGGTGGACATTCCCTGAGGGTTCCCAGACTGCAAGAGGGCACAGGCCAGGCTGAGGGGACACCCCCCCCCACAAGTGCACAAATTTTTGTGCACCGGGCCTCTAGTGTTGAATAAGAGTGGTGAAAGTGGGAATCTTGTTCATGATCTTAAAGGAAACACTTTCAGTTTTTGCCCATTGAATATGATATTGACTGTTGGTTTGTCATATATGGCCTTTATTATGTTGAGATATGATCCCTCTGTTCCTACTTTACTGAGAGTTTTTATCATAAATGGGTTCTGTTTTTTTCAAATGCTTTTTCTGCATTTGTTGATATGATTATGTGATTTTTATCCTTCATTTTTTAATGTAATGTATCACATTAATTGATTTGCTAATATTGTACTAATCTTACATCTCTGGAATAAATCCCACTTGATCATGGTGTATAATCTTTTTAATGTATTGCTGGATCCAGTTTACTAATATATTGTTGAGGATTTTAGCATCTGTTTATTGCGGCTATTGCCCAGTTTTCTCTTAAAAAAAAAATATATATATATATGTAATTGATTTTTTTTTTACAGAGAGGAAGGGAAAGGGATAGAGAGTTAGAAACATCGATGAGAGAGAAACATCGATTAGGATGTGCCTGCAACCAAAGTACATGCCCTTGACCAGAATCGAACCTGGGACCCTTCAGTCCACAGGCTGATGCTCTATCCACTGAGCCAAATCTGTTAGGGCAAGTTTTCTTTCTTAGTATTGTTTCCATCTGGTTTTGGAATTAGGATAATGCTGGCCTCATAAAAAGAGCTTGGAAGCTGTCCCTTCTCTTCAATTTTCTCAAATAGTTTGAGAAGGATTGGTGTTACTTTTCCCTTGAATGCTTGATAAAATTTACCTGTGAAGCCATATGGTTTAAGACTTTTATTTGCTTAGGAGTTTTATTATTATTATTATTATTATTATTATTATTATTACTGCTTTGATTTAATTATTTGTAATTGGTCTATTTGGGGTTTCTTTATTCTTCCTGATTCATTTTCAGAAGATTGTATATTTCTAGAAATTCATCCATTTTGCCGAGTTTGTCCAATTTCTTGACATATAGTTGTTCATAGTATTTTCTTACAATCCTTTGTATTTCTTTTATTTTTATTGATTTCAGAGAAGAAGGGAGAGGGTGGGAGAGATAGAAACATCAATGATGAGAGAGAATCTTTGATTGGCTGCCTTCTGCACACCCCACACTGGGGATTGAGCTTGCAACCCGGGCATGTGCCCTGATTGGGAATTGAACCATGACCTCCTGGTTCATAGGTTGATCAATGCTCAACCACTGAGCCAGAATAGCTGGGCTATCCTTTGTATTTCTGAGGTGTCAGTTCTCTTTCATTTCTGATTTTATTTATTTGAGTTCACTCCGTTTTTGTGGCATTTCACATAATTATCAGATAAAATTTTAACATTTTTAAATTTACTATGCCAAAGATTGCTGCTATTTTCTCTACTGTCTATTTTGCTTTCCTTAGGCTTGCTTGTTGAACAATTTTGAAAATTTAGTGTTGTGGGGTTTTTTTTTTTTAGTTTCTTTTATTTAAAAGAAAAAACAGTTCAAGATGAAAATTAGCTTGAAGATAGACTTGAATGGTTTCTTTAACTCTGAATTTATAATGTTTTCACTGATTCTCATTTAAATTATCATGTAGTTGCATTTTAAAAATTTCATCTTTACCCCAAGATAACTTAGATTTTTGTTGTTTTAAACCAATGAATATGGGTGAAGGTAGCTGCTGTGGACTGGAGTATAGGGTCTCAGCTCCAGCCTACAACTGGACCTCTGAGAGGGAGGCTCGGACTGGGACTTATATCGATAGGGATACACGAATCATTTGGGATAGAGATAAAGTTATAAATATATCTTCAGCTCATTAAGCTCTTTCTTCACAATTTAAACTTTGGTCACTTCCTTCAAATTGCTGTTTTCTTTTTCTTATTTTATTTTATTTTTCCCATCAATTTTTATAGTAGAAAGGAGAGGAAGAGACAGACAGAGAGAAACATCAATGTGAGAGATACACATCAATTGGTTGTCTCCTGTACAGGGATCATGCCTGCAATTGAGGTACACGCTCTTTACCAGAATTGAACCCAGATCCTTAAGTCTGCAGGCCGACGCTCTATCCACTGAGCAAAACTGACTAGGGTAAATTGCTTTATTTTTTACAGGGAAAATATTGGCAATGATATCTTTATCCTGCATCTCCTGCTTCCTGGCGCCCTGGGGGGGCATGGAATGGAAAAACTGGGGGTAAGAAAGGATGGGGGGGGCATGGGAGAGAATTTGGAGGCCCTGATGTCCAGATCTCTATAAGGGATAGGAGTATTTTAGGCCAAGAATGAGAGGACTTGAATGTATCCTTGAACTCTGTTGCAACTAAAAACTAGAATCCAGAAATGGAGAATCTTGAGGCCAGGATGATAGAGCCAATCTAAGGACATATATCTGAGGTTTTCTAGGATTAAAGTTTATCCAAGATAGTTGGATTTCTAGGAATCCCCTTCGAAGTGTGATAAGGATCACAAAATGGTTTACTATGGGAGGATTCATAGTAGAGGTTGAGAATTAGAATGGTGGCATGGATGCCAATGAGGATGATTTAGAGTGAGCACACAATGCTGGATTGGAGAAGGTGAATGCAGGTCTCAAACAAAAAACCTTCCTTTATAACGCAATGTGGAGACATTGGTAGGAGCGACTGAGAACCTCTACTCTGGAATAGCTTACCATTTACGGATTCCAGGAGTAGTGCTGGCCCCTGACTCTTCCGTGGGTCAAATTTCTTCTCTGCCCTCACTCATTTCAGTAGCTATAAGGAGATGGAATAGGAGAACAAAAAAAGTATGGAGCTGTTTTCTATGATTAGTGATAAAAATCCTATTCTATATTTCAGAAAGAAAGAGAGGTAGGAAAGAGTAGAAATAAAGATGTCTATTCTGCCAAGGGTTCTTAGTCTAAGGTCTCTTGTCAAGAAAACCTCAGAGCCCAGCTGGTGTTGCTCAGTGGTTGAGCATCAACCAATGAACCAGGAGGTGATGATTCGATTCCCGGTCAGGGCAAATGACTGGATTGTGGGCTTGATCCCCAATGCGGTGCATACAGGAGGCAGCCAGTCAATGATTCTCTCTCATCATTGATGTTTCTCTCTCTCTCTCTCTCTCTCTAATCAATAAAAAATATATTTTTTAAAAGTAAGAAAACCTTAGATTTTTACTCCAGATGCATAGATGGGAGCAAGGGAATTTGGACTTTACGTATGGGATTAATCGAGCGGTTCTCAACCTGTGGATTGCGACCCCTTTCACAGGGGTCACCTAAATACATCCTGCATATCAGATATTTACATTACAATTCATAACAGTAGAAACATCACAGTTATGAAGTAGCAATGAAAATAATTTTATGGTTGGAGGTCACCACAACATGAGGAACTGTATTAAAGGGTCATGGCATTAGGAAGGTTGAGAACCACTGGGTTAATCTCACTCAACATCATCCACAGATTTAATTTATTTTTGGTGGATATGGCTAGAGTGGTAGAGAATTATTAGACTGTGGTAGGGAAAGGCAAGGGAGATAAGGTATAACATTTTTTAGCTTCCCTCCCCCATTCTTTGTTTTTCCTTTTCTCTCTTCTCATGACCAGAAGTCTAGACAGGAAGCAGTTTGGTTGCCAAGGAAACTGAAGCTGAATATGCTTGATTCCTCAGCTTGTGAGATAAAAACAAAATTGGTATTCAAAATGCACAACTTTATGGAGGATGTTTTTAATTTTCTATTAAATCTATTGGGGTGACATTGGTTAATAAAATTATATATGTTTCAGTTGTACAATTCTATAATACATCATCTGTATATTGTATTATATGTTCACCATCTTGTCAAGTCTCCTTCCATCACCATTTATCCCTCCTTTACTCATTTTTACCTCCCCCAACGCACTTTCCTGCTGGTAATCACCATACTATTATCTGTGTCTATGAAAGTTTTTTGTTTAATCTTTTCACAGTTTTCATCCAGCACCCCACTCCTCTCCTCTCTGACAGCTGTCAGTCTGTTCTCTGTATCTATGAGTGTCTGTTTCTATTTCGTTTGTTGGTTTATTTTGTTCATTAAATTCTACATATAAGTGAAATCATGTGGTACTTGTCTTTCAGACTCACTTATTTCACTTAGTATAATACTCTCCAGGTCCATCAACAAAATGAAAAGACAACTCACTGAATGGGAGAACATATTTGCCAATGATGCATCTAATAAGAGGTTAATATCCAAAATTTCTAAAGGACTTACAAAATTCAACACCAAAAAACAAACAAACAAAAACACCAAACAATCCAATTAAAAAATGGGCAAAGTACCTGAATAGACACTTCTCCTAAAAGGACATACAGATGGCCACTAGACATGAAAAAATCCTCCATGTCACTCATCATCAGAGAAATGCAAATTAAAACCACAAGGAGATATCACCTCACACCTGTCAGAATAGCTACAATCAATAAATCAACAAACAACAGTTGTTGACGAGGATGTGGAGAAAAGGGAATTCTTGCTCACTGTTAGTAGGAATGCAGACTGGTGCAGCCACTGTGGAAAGCAATATGGGAGCTACCTGGAAGATGAGTTTAACCAAGTGAGCAGACTCATTCCTCCTTATGATTATTTTACATACACTACATAAATACACAAAGATAAACAGAGAGATTTTTCTAGAAGTTTAGTTGAGAATCACTCTGTGGAATGACTTTGAATCCAGACCCTGCTGCATGCTATTCTCCCATTTGGCCCTTTGCTGCGTCTCATGCTGAGAGACAAAGGCATCATTTCCACTAGCTTTAAAAGCAACAAAAGTATATACCATGCCAATCAACATCTTCTGCTAGAGGTCCTTCTCAAATCCCAGAAAATTGGTCCCAAAGTATCAGTCTTTCAATTTCTAAATATTATATATTTGTTTTTGGTCAAATATTACAGTCCGTTAGAAATGTCATGGGAATGAAGAGCCATTTCTTATATGTTGCTGCCCCTAGTGTAAAAAATGTAAATTGCAATCTCTTGACAGCTGCAGGCAGCTCAGAGTAGTTTTTCTATTTGAATGTTATATAAACACTTTTAACCTCTTATCTGTACATTTCCACATATACAATTGAATAAATATGTTAATGTTTTTTATTATAGAGTATTAAAACAGGTAATCTACCACTAGCCATAATATTCTTCTGATAATAAAATAGATTCTGCTCTGTGGCAACTGCTTTTTGATATAGTCTCTGTTGTTTTAATATTGTGATCACCACAGAGACCTTATAAGTTAAAGTGAACTGTCTTTAAAGTTTAAGAAGGGAGTAAAAAGGGGGGTGGTGATTTATATCTGTCTGTAATCTCTTCTAAGATTGGAGATTTTCTTAGAAATAAAAAAACAGATTTGAGTAGACTTTGTGGTGTGTGTGTGTAGAGTACATAAGAGAAAGGGAAAAACTTGAATGCATTGATATTTATTGAGCACTACTGTGATAGGCAGTTAGACAGACATGAGCAGAGCAAGGACGTTGAGCCAGGTACAGGACACTAGAGTGGAAAGCTCTAGTGCCTAGCAACGGACAACTGTAGGGTGGGACTTCATTCCCAGGGTGACCTTTCCTCACTTAGCATATCACTATTCATACTATTTGGGTTCCCTGACCTTTTAAATCACTGGTCATTCGGTTTACACCTCCTGACTTTTCCTTCCTAGAGATAACATCTGGGCCTCAGTTGTACTTCAGCACCAGACCTGGAAAAGCAGCAAAACCAGACAAGGGATATCACAGTTGACTCAGGACAAGCTGGGGTCACTGAATAATGACCCCAGCCTTGGCACTGAAAAACTGCTGAATATTCTATTGAGATCTTCCCCTGGGACCTCCCCTAAAATCTCCACCTTAAAAACCCTTCGAATAGAGGGGAGCATGCTCTTTCTCCTGAGAGTACAGCCTGGTGTTCCCCTCACTCTCCCCATAAGCTCCAGGGGCCCTTCCTTTGCCTCTATAACTGATTTCCTAAGCCCATTTCTTCTATGAATTACTTCTTCTACCTCTGTGATTTTCTAAGTAAATGTTCTCTTATATTTTGAGTCTTGGCTCTGAATTCTTTCCTAACCAGAATTTCCTAAGCAGTGCAGTTGCTGAACCCAGGTCCAGCCTGACCCCACCAGTTTAACACCTGGTGCTGTTTTCCCTGCTGCCAACACTACTAGGTGTGAGATAATTTGCATTGTTTATTTCATCTGACCATTACTAACATGCAATTGGTTGGGTATATGGTGTCCTTACACAGACCAACATGGGAGGCCCCATCAATATACTTTCCTATATAGGAACCAAGAAAGACTCATTGATTAAACAATGAATGAGTTATCAATGAGGTCCAAGGAATAAATAAAAAAAAAACACCTCTCTGGAAACAAATGAAAATGAACTCACAACCCCAAATATATGGGACACAGTGAAAACAGTCCTGACAGGGAAGGTCATAGCACTATAGACTACCTCAAGAAATAAGAAAATTTTCTAATAAATGATCTAACCCTAAAACTTAAAGAATTAAAAAGAGACAAACAAGAAAAGCCCAGGGTAAGAAGAAGGAAGGAAATAATAAAGATTAGAGCATAAATAAATGACATAGAGACAAACAAACAAACACACAAGCAAACCAACCACCACAATACAAATGATCAACAAAACCAAGAGCTGATTTTTTAAAAAGATAACAAGATTGATTAACCTTTAACCAGACTCATCAAGAAACAAAGAGAGAACCCAGATAAATAGAATCAGAAACAAATGAGGTGAAGTAACAACTGACACCACAGAAATACAAAGGATTGTAAGAAAATACTGACCAACTATATGCCAATAAGCTGGACAACCTGGATGAAATGGAAAAATTTCCTAGAAAATTACAATCTTCCAAAATGGAATTGGGAAGGATAAGAAAACTGAATAGGCTGATAACAATTGATGAAAGTGAATCAATAAACAAAAAACTCCGAGCAAACAAAAGCCCTGGTCCGGATGGCTTCACAAGGGAGTTTCACCAAATATTCACAGAAGAACTAATACCTATACACCTCAACTTATTCCAAAAAATCCAAGAGGAAGGAACACTTCCAACCTCTTTTTACGAAGTCAACATTATCCTAATTCCAAACCAGATAAAGGCACTACAAAAAAGAGAATTACAGGCCAATATTCCTGATGAACATAGATGCTAAAATCCTCAAGAAAATATTAGCAAATCAGATCCAGCAATATATTAGAAAGATTACACACCATGATCAAGTGAGATTTATTCCAGGGATACAAGGCTGGTACAGTACTTGAAAATCAATAAATGTAATACATCACATAAACAAATTGAAAGACAAAAGTCACATGATCATATCAATAGATTTTTAAAAAGCATTTGACAAAAGCCAACACCCAGTTTTGATAAAGTCTCAGCAAAGTAGGAATAGAGGGATCATACCTTAATATAATAAAAGCCTTATATGATAAACCTACAACCAACATCATACTCAGTGGGCAAAAACTAAAAGCATTTCCCTTAAGAACAGGAACAAGACAGGGATGTCCACTTTCACCACTCTTATTCAACACAGTACTGGAAGTCCTAGCCACAGCAATCAGACAAGAACTAAAAGGCATTCAAATTGGAAAGGAGGAAGTAAAACTCATTATTCACAATGACAAGATATTATACATAGAAAACCCTAAAGCAGAGGTTCTCAACCTGTGGGTCGCGACCTTCAGGGGTCGCCTAAGACCATCCTGCATATCGTATATTTATTATGATTCATAACAGTAGCAACATTAAAGTTATGAAGTAGCAACAAAAATAATTTTATGGTTGGGTCACAACATGAGGAGCTGTATTTAAAGGGCCAGAAGGTTGAGAACCACTGCCCTAAAGACTCCACCAAAAAACTACTAGATTTAATAAATTAGTTCGGCAATGTAGCAAGATACAAAATTAACACCCAGAAATCTATGGCATTTTTATACACCAATAATGAACTCTCAGAAAGAGTAACTAAACAAACAATCCTTAGATAAACTGTGTCCTTTGGGGAGTCTAATAATGCCCTGGAGCATAAAAGTAAATCCTCCGCATATTAGATCAGAGTAGAATCTCTATGAATTTCAACATCATTTAAATCAGCCTTTAGTATTTGAGAGAAATATATGGGACTCTTAATATAACATGGGGGAATTGTGGTCCAAGTGAATTGGTGACCTTCCTGGGTGAAGGCAAAAAGATGACTGCCTTTTTCTACAGGAATGCTGAAAAACATACTACATAGATCTATTACTAGAAACTATTGGCAATACATAGGACTGATAGGTAACAGAGTATGTGGATTCAGAACCACAGGATGTCTAGGAATAACTATTTTGTTTATAGCTCTGAGATATTGTACAAATGGCCATTCTTTCCCATTGGGTTTCTTTACTAGAAGGATAGGAGTATTACAGGGGCTCATGCATGGGATGATAAGCTCTCTCTTCAAGTAATTTTGTGTAATGAATTTGATTCTGGCCAGTGCATCAAGTCTTAAAGGATATTGACAAAAATTAAGTAAAGGTAAAGTATTGTCAATAGTTATTTTAACTGGAATAGCTAACTTAATTTTGCCAATATCCGTTCTGGAAAGAGCCCAGAATTTCATAGGAACATTTTGTAGCAAACATTCAGTCTCGAGATTGGTTTCCTGTTGTTGAGGCTCCTTTAAAATAATTATTTTCTCAATTGTTTCAGTGCCTGATTTATTTAGTTTTAAATACATTTCAGGAAAATCTCACCCTATCAGGTGAACTGGAGCATATTTGACAATAAGAATATGTATTGCTCCATAACATGTTCCCTAGCTGGAAGGGAATAATAGGTTCTGACTTAAAAACAGACCTTGATTGGTTAGATGCCCCTAAAATTTGTACAGAAGCTTTACTCTGAGGGAGAGAGTGATTTAATTAGGTAGGGTTAAGACTAGATAAAGTAACCTTAGTATCCATATGGCCCTTGGTAGTTTTCCCTTTTACGGTAATTTCAATTTTTCCTAAAGTATTGGTAAGAAAAAGTGGAAATGCTCCCTTATAATTCTCAGAGCAGCCCTATACTTGCTTCTGTTACTTTTATTTCCCCCAAAATCCCATTTCTGTTTTATATAATCTTTCTTAAAATGACCTGGCTTTTTACATTAACAGCTATTTTAATTTCTCCTCATTTGCCTGGGACATATCATCAGTTATAGATCCATATCAACCTCCTCCACTCCTCCTTGACCAGAGAAAATATAGTCATTTTCTAAAGGATTAACTGTGAGAGATGAGCCCTGATTATAGCCCAGAACTGTCATAGGTGATGACCCACCAGCTGGGTGTCATAGCTGGGTGAGGCCTGGGATACTAATTCTAGTCCTCCTGTTCTCCTTTGGGTGAAAGACACACACAGCCTAGAATTGGCCTATCAGGAGACATTCACACTGTGCCTGGGTAAGCTACAATCACTGTGGAGGGAAAGGATGCCAGACCATTGGGGTTCTAGTCTGTCTTTAGCTTGTCATGACAACATTGGGTGAAGGGGCAAGGTTGGTGCTATTTCTAGAATTTTCTTTGTTTTTTTAAATTTATATACCCTATTATTCTTAGGTGTACTGTGCTCATAGGAATTAAAATGATAGACTCTCAATGAATAAAGGCCACCCTCACAGGTCGGTCTTCAATCACTGGTGCTACAATGGCATACCTCAATTTGCTTGCTATTGAAGGAACTGGCACTATTGCCTCCATGGGTTTGTGAACCTTCTGAGGGTGCCAATGGGATGTGTGAGTAAGGTGACCAGATTTTAACATTGATAAAGTGGGACACCATTGACCGGGGCGGGGGGTTCTTTTTTATTATTATTACTTAAAATATTACAAAGAGTAGTACGTATGTCTCTTTCCAAAAATCGGGACTTTTTAAAAATGTCGCGGGACGGACAAATTGTTAAAAATCGGGACTGTCCTGTGAAAAGCAGGATGTCTGGTCACCTTATGTGTGAGGCCTCTTTATAGTCTCCAGAAGTACCCCATAAGCCAGTAGGTAGCTGCTTCTTGCCTTCTTGGTAACTCAGAATGAACATAAAACAAACCCTTGGCACAGGGAGAATTCTCAGATAAGCCACTTTTTCTTTACCAAAACAGAAGATCTTCACTAAATTGATTTAATACATGATGACAAATTCTCATATAACAAAAAGTCATGAGTAGAATGTTGCTAACTAACTCACAGCAGAGGAAACCATCAACAAAATGAAAAGGCAACCTCTGAAATAAGGGCAAATATTTGCCAATCATATATCTGATCCAGGGTTAATATCTAATATTTATAAAGAACTCATAGGTCTTGGTAGGACCAAGATGGCAGCATAGGCAAATGCCTGTACTTGCTGCCTCCCACAACCACATCAAAATTACAACTAAAATACAGAACAACCATCATCCAGCACGACAAGAAGCCCTACAATTAGAGAAGTAAGGAAGAAATCACACTGAGACTGGTAGGAGGTGCGGAGGCCCAGAACAGGCTGGTCTGGCACCCATGTGTGCCACTTTTTTTTAACCAGGAGGGAACTTGCCTCAGCGGAGGCTGCCCAGAGGAGCAAGGGGTCTCAGCCCCACACCAGACTCCCAGCCCAGGGTCCTAGAGCTGGGGAAAGAAGTCCCTACAGGCAGTAAGAACTATGGGCTGTAAAAACCAGTGCGGATTGGGGCTCAGTGACACAGAGGGTGCTGGAGATCCAGCTGCTCTTCTTAAAAGGCCAGCACTACGAACTGAACTTTACAAGCTCCCGCTTCCTCTGAACTCCCTTGCTGGGCGAGCCTCTGGGGGAACCCAGACATATATGAGGAGAAACTGGGCTGTTTGGCATTGGGGTATGAACTTGGGGGCGGCTTTCTCCCAGACAGAGGTGGTGGCAGTTGTCATTGTTCCCGTGTTGGGCCCTCCCTGGTTGCAGGGCTGAGTGGCAGCCATTTCTGTTTGCTCAGCCCTGGTGATTCCATGAGACCCCGCCTCACCCAATTTGCAACCCCACCCAAGCTGTGTGCAGCAGCTTTTGCATATGGTAGGCCTGTCCTTTCTCAGGCTAAAAGCTGTCAAATGAGCTGCAGCTGGATTAGGGATTCCCAAACCTATCAATAAAAGGCCCCAAACCCAGTACCAGCATCAGCACCAGCCTGCCTTGCTTCACAGCTGGGCCTCATCTGGGCACTTCCAAACCTGATACACAGAGGAGGAATCTGCAGATCTCTCTGTAACTCCTGCTGGGTGGCCCCAGGCAGTGGCTGACTTTGCACCTTCCTGGTGACCCAAGAGCCAGTGTACCCAGTGGTCAGTGTGAGACCATACCAGATTACAGCTCCTCACATCCATAAGCAACACACTCAAGGGGCAGACTCAGTGAGCACCAAAGCCCCACTAAAGCAAGTCCTGCCCCTTAAGGGTGTATTCAGCACAGCAGTTCTCCCACCATAGTCACAGCTGGTCCCCATAGCCAAATGGCCTGGAGGTCAATTCCTCCCAGTGATACCAACAACAATCAAGGCTCAACTACAAGACTGTGCACACAGCTACAAAGGGATGTGTTAAAAGTATCTACCTCAGGTGATTGGGGAGGCTGAGCCACTGGGCCCTATAGGACACCTACTACACAAGGCAACTCTATAAACTCAGTGTGGCACATACAGGAGGCAGCTGATCAATGATTCTCTCTCATCCCTGATGTTTCTATCCCTCTCTGAAATCAATAAAAAATACATTTAAAAAAATAAGTCCTGGATGGAATAAAAAAATAAAAAATTATTTAGGTCACTGTTCTGATGATATTACAAGGGGACTATGCGACGTCCACATTGTTGTTCTTTCTCCTTCATTGCACATTTCCAGGATACATTCTCAATAGCAGTAATGTGCAGTGCAAAATGTGGAGCTGATTCTTCCCATGTGTTTCCTATTAAGACCAAGGAACTGTCTACTGGAAACTATATGTTCTTTCAGACTCTGTTTCTACTAGGTGTATTCTGAATACTATATTAGTCCAGTGGGGAGAGATATAAAGGGTTCCCATCACATTCCATTTAGTAAGTTTTACATCCTTTCCGTTTGCCTTTGCATCCAGATATAACGTTTTTTGGAAGATTAAGAAATTAATCTATCCTCATCCTAACATCTGGTCTTCAATTCTGATACAGTTTATTCAAAATGGTGTACCAGGTAATATGCAAATCTCTCAGAATTCAAGGCTCTTGTTTTTATGGAAGTCAGTATATCAGAGACCATATCTAATCTAATAAAAGAGTAAAATGCAAATTAACCATCACTCCAAGACACCTAAGCCATGCCCACCAGGCAATCAGAGCGACTATATGCAAATTAACCCAGCCAAGATGGTGGTTAATTTGTATACACAGGCGCAGAGTGAAGACTGAAGACAGCTTAGAAGGAAGCCAAGTGCTGCAGAAGGGAGCCAAGCAGCAGAGAAGGGAAGGAATGAGGCAGTAGAGAAGGGAGAGAAGCCTGCCTCAGTGGGCTTCGCTCCCTTCTCTGTGTCACTCTGGCTCAGGAAGTCCTATTCTTGCAGGAATCTTCCTGCAATGGGATCCTAGTATAATCTAATAAAAGAGCAATATGCAAATTAACCCTCACTCCATTACCCACAAGCCACGCCCACCAAACAATCAGGAGCAAATATGCAAATTAACTCAACTAACATGGTGATGGCCATGGAGCTGGAGTTGCCTTGGGCAATGGAGGAAGCCAGGGCCCTGTGGGCCCTGAGCTCTACTCAAGGCAACAAAGTTTCAATTATAGAAGTTAAATAAATTCCAGATACCTGTTTCCAGCCAGGCACCTCAGTAGGGACCTGAACCCTGAAGAGGCTGTGGGCAGCCTGAAATGGCCCTCTGCCCCTTACCCAGGCTGGTCAGGCACCCCAGTAGGGATCCAAACCCTGAAGGGGCTGTGGGCAGCCTGAAAACGGCCATCAGCCTCTCACCCAGGCTGACCAGGCATGCCAGCAGGTGAATATCCCCCGAGGGGTCCCAGACTGTGAGAGGGCACAGGCCGGGCTGAGGGCCACCCCGAGTGCACAAATTTTTGTGGGCCGGGCCTCTAGTTGATAAAATAAACAGTGCTACAATCTGAGAAGACGTCTCTCTATCACAGGGCCATTCTGTGGGCCCTAAGAGAGAGCTTAGCCAGGAAAACTCATCTAAGGTTAGTAGAAGTTAGGCAGGTGTAGGAAGAAGGTAGAGAGGGGTAATATTTTAAAGACCTGGTTATTGATTGGATGGATGTATTGGGGGGGTGGTGAGAGTATTGGAAGAGTCTGAGGTGGCTGGAACAGCTGGATAGAGGAAGGTATCTTTCACAGAGTTACTGACATCAGAGAAGGCACACATTTGCCAAGGCTAAATTTAGGTGTGTACATGTTGAGTGTCAAGTTTCTGTGGGACCATAAGATAAAGATGTGTAGAGGGTCACTGGATACTCAAGACTGTCATGAGGGAGAGACACTGAGCTGAAGATGTGGATCTTGGAGTCATTGGTGAGTGGCAGCACAGCATAGTAGTTAAGGTCCAAGGATGATCTTGAATCTAGGCTCTCACACTTACTGCACTTGTTACCTTGTGTAGCATACTTAAGCTCTCTTAAGAACCTAAAGTGTCTTAGTTTTGTTTATTTTTTGTTCTTTTTTCTTTTAAAGTGTCTCAGTTTTATAATCTAAAACATAAGGATAATGACAATCATTTGCAATAATCACATCTGTGGTGAACATTTAGTATAAAATAATGCTCCACTTTTTAAACTTTATTTTTGAAATTCTACCTACTGAGCAACACTGACCAGGGCCATTTTTTAGCCTTTAAATGACTGTTCAAGTGTCAGTTATCCTCTAGCCTAGGCAAAGGGGGAACGAATCCCTTGGTATGTGCTTGCAAATGCATATAAGATACATTGAGTTTTTCAACATGTGTATGTATTCTCATTAGAAACAAGGTGTAAATAAATGAATACAAATTGTATCCTTTGATGTGTATGCCAAAAGAAATAACAACACCAGTCAGTCACATAGAGATTTCTGTCTCCTTTAAATCCTTCTACCCATCACCTCCTCCTGCCTGGACACACCCTCCTCTCCCGTACAGCCCCACCATAGGGATGGGTTTATGACCCATTTCCCAATCACTCTACTGTTACATCATCTCTAGTGCCTTGGAAACTCTTATTTTGTCATCAGGTGTCCCAGTAAGCAGCTAAACCTGGGAGAGGGCCCATTAGTGGTGCCATTATCCAGCTACAGGTAGGGAATGAGGTGTTAGTTTCAGGGGGTCTCAATCAGGGTTAGTGATTTATTTCACATGAAAAGAAAAAAAATCTAACCGCCTTGTAACACCAAGAAGCTGATCACCATTAAGCCCCTGAACAGTTGTTCTCTTGTCACCCCAGACCAAAGGGAGGGAATTTGGGGCCCTGTTTATCTCATTTGTACTATCCCTGTACTATCTAGTCCTTCAGAGGGTCTTGCTTTTTCTCTAGAATCACTTGCCCCATCCAGTCACTACTCCCTACAGGTTGGCTGCTGGAAGACTTGGCTTCTCTAAAATCTCAGGAGGACTTCTGCTCTGAGCGGTCTAACGTCTACTCCATAGGCCAACACTTCGAGAAATGATGCAGAGAGCGAAAGAAAGAGTATCTCCTAAAAAGACCAGGTGAGAGTTAGTATCTCTATACCTTATGTGAATGTACTTTTTATTGCTAACCATAAGTGTGGCTTTCTAAGTGAACAATTGTATTCCTCATATGCCCTGTCTCTAATCTCAGATTTCTCATTTAAAACTCTGTGTGGAATATATATGTATATACTAGGGCCCGTTGCATAAAAATTTGTGTACTCGGGGTGGCAAGGGCGGGCTCCCTCAGCCTGGCCTGTGCCCTCTCACAGTCTGGGATCCCTTGGGGAATGTCCACCTGCTGGCATGCCTGGCCAGTGTGGGTGAGGGGCTGATGGCTGTTTGCAGGCTGGCCAAGCCCCCCAGTGGGGACCCTCACCCCATGGGGGTGTGGCCAGCCTGGGTAAGGGGCTTAGGGCCGTTTTCAGGCTGACTACAGCCTATTCAGGGTTCGGGTCCCTACTGGGGTGCCTGGCCAGCCTGGGTGAGGGGCTGAGGGCTGTTTGCAGGCTGGCCACAGCTCCCATTGACCCAAGGTCCCAGCGAGGCTATCTGGAAGCAGGTTTCTGGGGTTTATTTATCTTCTATAATTGAAACTTTGTTGCCTTGAGTGGAGGCCACAGCCTGCCTAGGCAGGCAGTTTCCTCGATCACTGGTGAAACGAAGCCTCCTGTTTGCTTCAGCTCCATGGCTTTTATAATTGAAACTTTGTTGCCTTGAGCAGAGGCCACAGCTGGCCTAGGCAGTTTCCTCCATAGCTAGTGTAACTGAAGCCTCCTGTTTGCTCTAGCTTCGTGGCTGCCGGCCACCATCTTGGCTGGGTTAATTTGCATATTGTCACTCTGATTGGCTGGTGGGCATAGCTTGGCTGGTGGGCGTGATTTAGATGTAACAGAGTGAGGGTTAATTTGCATATTACTCTTTTATTAGATTAGATTTTTTATTTTTCTGGTTGTAGAAATGGAATCTTTAGACTTTCTGTGGTGTTCAGGAACTAACTGAGTTTGTTAATCTGAGGATATTTTCCATTGACTTTTGGAGAGTGGAAGGGAGGTGGGGAGACACACAGAGAGAAACATCAATGTGAGAGAGACACATCAATTGGTTGCCTCCCACACGCACCCCAACTGGGTCTGGGGATCAAGCCTGCAATCGAGGTACATCCCTTGACCAGAATCAAACACACAACCCTTCAGTCCACAGGCTGACACTCTATCCACTTGGCAAGCCAGTTAGGGCAGGAACTAAATGAGTTTGAATCAATGTCAGAGATAATTCCTTGGCACTGTGCCACAAAATTCACCAACATCCCTAAAAATAGATTAATAATAATTTCAGTAAATAAATGTGTGGTAAGCAAAATTCTAAAGATATTCCTGCAAATTCCTTCCCCTAGCTATTCAACCAAATACATATATAGGTACTACTGTTGAAAGTACTTTGCAGCTGTAATTCAGTTGGCCTTAAAATAGATTATCTTGGATTATCTGAGTGGGCCCAATGTAATAACATGAGCCCTTAAAAGCAGAAGAGGGAGGCCAGAAAAGTCAGTCAAAGAGATGCAGCAGAAGGGGAAGGCAGAGAGTTTCAGAGTGCCATAGAGGGACTTGCTGGAGAAAGCCACATGGAAAGCATGAGAAGGAATGCAGGCAGACCCTTAGATAAAAAACCAACCCTCAGCTGACATTCGGCAAGGAACAGTATCTGCTAATAACCTGAATGAGCCTGGAAGCAGGTTATTTCTCAGAGCCTCCAGGAAAGCTTGATTTTGACCTTCTAAGACTCTAAGCAGAGGACCCAGCCAACCCTCCTTGGACTTCTGACACACAAAAACTGTGAGATGGGAACTTAATGTTGTTTGAAGCCATGAAATATGTGACAAATTGGTCAGGCAGTGATGTAAAATTAGCTCGATATGGAAACCTACATTCTCCATATTGAGGTCATGGAAAAACCTCATTGAAATATTCTGTGTTCACCATCCAAAATCACCATATATTTGACACTCTTTACTACTCACCACCCCATATCGTCTGTATCAATGAGTTTTTGTTTGTTTGTTGCCTTCACTTTTATATCCCACATATGAGTGAAATTATATGGTTCTTAACTTTTTCAATCTGAGTTCGCTTAACATGATATTTTCAAGATCCATTCTTCTTGTCATGAATGTCAGTGTTTCATCTTTTCTTATGGTTGAATCGTATTCCATTGTCTACTGGCATATGTGCCACATATTCTTTATTCTATCATCTATGGAAGGATACTTTGGTTATTTCCATCTCTTGGCCACTGTGAATAGTTCTGCAATGAACATAGGGATACATATATCTTTGCAAATAAATATCTTCAAATTTTTCAAATAGATGCCCAGAAGATGGATCGCTGGGTCATAACTAACTCTAGTCTTAATTTTTTGACGATCCTCCATACTGTTTTCCATAGTAGTTGTACCAGTTTACATACCCACCAGCAGTGAATGAGGGTTCCTTTTTCTTCACAACCTCTCTAACACTTGTTACTCGTCTTGTTGATAATAACCACTCTAACAGGTATGAGGTGGCATGTTACTGTGGTTTTGATTTGCATTTTCCTAAGAACTAGTGAAGTTGAGCATTTTTTATGTCTATAGGAGAAGTATTTGTTCAGGCTCTCTGCCAATTTTTTAAAAATTGGATTGTTTGTTTTTGCATTTTTGTTTTGTTGGTGGTTTGTTTTGCTCTGCAGAAGCTTTTTAGTTTGATATAGTCCCATTCATTTATTTTTGCTTTTATTTCTCTTGCCTTTGAAATAAAATCCTCTCTAAGACCAAGGTCCATAATTTTGGTGCCTATATTTTCTTCTTTTTTTCCCAGGTCTTTTATTTAGGTTTTTGATTATGATATCATTTTTCTCACCCACAGCCAACTTGTTCATCATCCCCTAACCAGACTCAAATTCTCTCCATTTATTAGAATTTAACAGAGTGCTCAAAATAATTTTATTATTTTCATTTTATAAGTTTTTCAGATTTTCCATTAAGGTTTCTCAATATGTTATTTGAAGAAATTTTTAATGTATTCTCTTGCCTCTCTTAGGTAAAAAATCATATCAATTAAAATTAATGATGGATATGTCAGCCAGTAACACAGTGTTTACTTCTAGTAGTTTTCATAGTGTCTACATATATAAAAAGCCAGCAACTGGAACACCATAATGACCTGAATGACTGGTTGCTATGACACCCACTGCTGTTAGAGAACCAGCCTGATCAGGGGGTGGGTCTGCTTCCCTCGGCTGGCCCACCCTTGATCAGCCTCTCCCACCTCAATGGAAGTCAGAGTGGCTGGCCAACCCCCCCCCCATGGCCCTTCCCCCAGGCTGACCCCACCCCCAATCAGGCAGCCCTGCCCCTGATTGCCCCTCCACCCCAATAGGGAGTAGGGCCAGTCAACTTCCTGCAGCCCCTCTACCTGGCCAGCCCTACCCCCAGTGGGCCCCCCAACTCTGATCAGGGGCAGGGCCAGATGGCCAACCACCCATGGCCCCTCCCCCAGGCCACTGGCCCCTAATAGGCCCCCCACCCCATTTGGGGACAGACCTGGTCAGCCCATCGCCCACAGCCCCTCCCCACAACCAGCCCTGCCCCCAATCGCCTCCCCCACCCCAATCAGGGGCAGGGCCTGATAACCAATTGCCCCATGGCCCCTCCTCCCAGCTGACCCAGCCCTGATCAAACTGATCGGCCTGATCAGAGCTGGCCAGCTGGCCAACCTCCTGCCATCTTCTCCTCCTGACAGGCCTGGCCCTGATCCACCGATTGGGGACAGGCCGGCAGGACCCCACCTGTGCACAAATTCGTGCACTGGGCCTCTAGTGGTTTTAGATTTGCTCAGGTTTCACCCCAGTACTTATGCTGTCTTCCAAATAATCCTTTTTTTTTTTTGGTCTGTTTTTTTTTGGGGGGGGGTGTTTATCCTATGTTCTAAATAATTACATTTTTGGTTAGAAAAAGAACTATAAATAATTGTATAAATGTGCTGAATGTAAAACTATGTAGCGACATCACCTCAGTGATGTAAATTATACATATACCCACAGCCACACATAAAGACAGAAGAAGGATTGAAAGAAATATGTTTACTTAGGTGCCATTTATTTTTCCCTTTCATAGTTTAATGACTCTAAATATTCTATTTCACAAGCACATACAATCTTTTAGACATTTTGTGACACTCCCAATAGTTTACTTTCATAACAACCCTAAAATCACTCAACCAAAATAAAACATTTTACAAACATGCATTCTAGCAAGACAAAGATATCAAGTGTAACAAGCAGAAACTACTTTTAAGTATCTTTTTTTCTGAGCCAAAATTAGACCTTACTCCATTCAGGAAATTTAAAATCAGCCTCCTTCATGTTCCCTCTGGTAAAATTTATGTGTTATTGCTGTTAATTTTTCAGCTTGATGAACAGGAAACTGGCCAAGCATTCCAATCTGCCTAATAGCCCCACCCCAGTAGTTGTTCTTCCTCTGTGGTACAGTTTTCTCAGTAATGTCGACATTACTACTTGAAATGTGATGGAAAATTCACAGGCTTCAGAGCCAGGCTTACCATGATTTAAATCAATGTTCTGTCACTAGCCCTGCAACCTTAGTCCTGTCACTGTGTTTTGTTGAGCTTTGTTTTTATTCTCTGTACAAAGGGGTTAATAGTTATTATTATAATGTTGACATTTTCAAGACATAGTGATTGGAAATAAAATCCTTGTCATTACTCTTTTTGTTGTTGTTGTCATTGTGTTAATAAAAATTACTTTCCGTAATGAACTCTTAGATCAATTCTTGTTGAAAGAAATTGGAATTAGGTTTTTGATCTTCCCATATGTAATGCCTTCAGTTCAATGATGAATCACTGGAGTCAGCAATTATCTGACATTTCAATGTAGTGCACAGCATGGTACAAATTCCTTGTTTGTTGGCCTGATGTGGAAGGAAAGCAGACACACTGGAGTGCACTTAGTAATTTAGTGAAGCTGTTTGATAGAGGCTTTTTTCTTTATTCAGGGATAATTTGCCATTTTTAACATTTAGATTTATTTGTTCTCAAAACCAGTCTTGGGTCACTATATTATATATAATATTTTATTAATCCTCACCTGAGGATATTTTTCTATTGATTTTTAGATAGTGGGAGGGGGAGAGACACACAGAGAAACATTGATGTGAGAAACACATCGATTAGTTGCCTCCTGCACACGCCCCAACCAGGGCTGGAGATTGAGCCTGAAATCAAGGTACATGTCCTTGACCAGAATCAAACCTGTAACCCTTCAGTCCTCGGGGGACACTCTATCCACCGAGCCAAACCGGCTAGGGCCACTGTGTGAATATTAATGACTATATGCACATTCAGATACATTATTTGTTTGACTTAGAGCAATATGTATTGCCTCCCTTTGTTTTCTGTTTCCTGGTCTTTGAAATTAAAGTATTAGATCAGGCAGGTTGCTGTTTGCCAAAATTCTGTAGATGGCACTAGGTGTTAAGAAAAAAATTAGAGAGATGTTAGATTCGATGACGTCAAGACTTCTGCTTTTAACAATGCCAATTGTTCCTTTTCTGTTTCTGCTCCAATCCATAAAATAAGAACTTATCCTAACAGGCCTGCCCTCTCCAGAGAGTATGGGAAAAGCTTTGACCCTAAACTCCTGTAACTAAACAGATAAGAGGGGCTTATTATTCTTTGGACCATTTTCTCAGGCTACAGACACAGCATCCACCTTGTAATTCTTCTTGATTGTTCTTTAACAAAAGGGAAGGATCAGATTGCAACAAACCATTCATATTTCATGGGGTAATGAGTCTCTTGTTAATATTTACAAGAGGTGACTGGGAATTTGAAGCATTTATAAAGTAAACATGAGATTTGATGCGATGTCGTAGAGGAAGCTATAAAGAAATCCAGCTCCTGCTTCCTGTTTAGTGTTCCTTTACATGCTGGACAAACCTAGGAAATAACATCTGGCTTCTGTAGAAAGGGGTGGATGGTCTGACTAATAAGGATAATACCTCCTCTAGGGGAGAGAGCAGCATCTACTTAGTCGAGAACAATTGCCAGGGCTTGGGTCGGGGCAATTAGATGGATGGTGATTTCCTCCCTGAGTTCAGCAATTTGCACTGTGCTGTCATTGACTGTCTCCTCTCCAACACTACTGAACCAGGGAAGTAGCAATACTAGTAATAAAGGCTGCCATTCACTGAGCACCTATTCTGCACTAGGCATGTCATTCATTCCAGCCACAGGTATTTATTGAGGTCACCTGCATGCTCAGCAGTGTTCTAGGAGCTGGGGGTGCACCAGTGAACTAAGCAGACTCAAGTGCTCACCCTTGTGTTTATATTCTAGCTGGAGAGAGAGCAATGAATATAAATAAAACTAGGGGCCCAGTGCACAAAAATTTGTGCACTCAGGGTGGAGGGAGTCCCTCAGCCCGGCCTGTGCCCTCTCACAGTCTGGGACCCCTCAGTGGATGTCCTATGATGGCCCCAGTCTGCCAGGCATCTTTTGTGTGTGTGTGTGTGTGTGTGTGTGTGTGTGTGTGTGACCACTGGGGACCTGCCCCCAGCTGCATCTGATGCTCGGAGCAGTCCTCCTGTGTGTGTCTACCTGCCGGGGGCCTGCCCCCAGGCTTGGAGCAGGCACCCCGTCTATGTTGATCTCTCAGACTCTTGCCCTCCCCTGCATGTTGTTCTCTTTTTTGAGCTGTGACCAGGGCTGGGTGCTGCCTGCCTCCCAAGCTTGCCTACTGCCCATCTTCCTCCAGGCACCAGAAAGCAGGGAAAACCCTGCCTTGTGGTCAGGCCAGCCTTTTTCTGCTCCCTGATCCCCAGAAGGGACCTGGGAAGCCGCCAAGCAGGCTGCCAACTCTTTCCCACTCACCTGTCCCCTGCTGCCTTCCTTTCCCACTTCCCGGTGCCGCCAAGGGGTCTGGGGAGCTGCCAAGCAGGATCCCGGCCCCTGCAGCCT
>PVJC01025373.1:0-24799 GCA_004026665.1 Murina feae | reverse complement strand
GAGGGCCAGGAAACTAGGGGAGAGGTGAAAATGTAGCCAGGGGACACATTCAGATGGAAAGTTGAGAGGAGCTTGACAAGGTAACCAGCTGGTAGGACCAGGAGAAGAGAGATACAAATGTTGATTGAACATCAATGACAGTAGTTAAAGGAATTGAAAAATGGAGGCTGAGGTTTGGGTGAACTTTGGGCTAAACATGAAGGAACCATACAGAATAGACAAGGCGCATGGGCCATGTGAGTGAAGAGTAAGTTTACTAGTTCTGTCCACAGATGCGTTTTGAGCAACGACTATGTTACCCACACCATAGTTGATATTCTGGGGGAATACAGAAGTGTGTGAAGCATGTCTCTCGTTCCTACATTCCTCAGTATCGTCAAGCGAGAGCCTGTCACTTAGCAGGCACTCATATCTTTTTTGACTGTCTCCGTGGTCAGTGCTGTGCTGGAGCCTGCTATGTGGGCCACCAGACCTGTTTGTTAGCATCTCTTCCCAACTCCATGTTCAGTGACATCACGTTGGGAGCTTGAAATCGACTATAATTTGTATCACAGAAATTGGCGAATTCTACAAATCAGGGCTCCTGCTCCTCCTCTCCTCAGCCCAGACGTTAACTTTTACCAGCACACTGGTACTGGGTCGATTTAATCTGGCAATTTAATTCAACAAATATTAACTGAGCCCTTAATGTAAATCTCTGTGCTGGGTACTTGTCATTCTGCTTTTCAAAACATATTTTCCATTTCCTAATAACTTGATGAATTAGGTGGCTTGAAGCTTTCCTTATTTAACCAGAACCACACTTTAGAGTGAGGTTTGCCTCCACTTTCCTATGGAATGCCATGCCAACTCGAGTCTGTGAGTATTCTTCCTGGAATTTGAGTGTTGTTGGCATGATGTCCTATGGACATGCAAGGGAAGATCTCCTAGGATTCAGCTCCTGATAGGGATACACTTACCTTTAAAAAGCTGAGAAATAACAACGGGGTACTGTTCTTTGGTTGGTTCTTCTGACAATGACTCAGGGTGGAAATCTGGGGTCATAATGATTATCTTTCGACATTTTTCCTATGAAAAGTGGAAGCATTGTGCTTGTTTCTGTCTTCATAAAGGCTTCGCCTCAAGTGTGTGCAAGCTGGGTTTTAGCCCCACCCCCTCTCAGGTTAGACATGCAGTGACATTTTATATCTTCAATTTCAGATACACTCATTCTCTAGCATTAAGATTAGAGCAGAAATAATGCCAATGTTCTGTAAAGGCCAGTTGCCTTTGAAACGTCAGACTGGAGACAGATAAGAATCCCCCGATGACTGATTAAAATATGGTATCCTAAAAATTAAGTGTCTCATTTGAGTGCAGACATAGCACAAAGATTTGTTATCTAAATCGACCCAGATTGAATGCTAATATTGGAAAAACTCAGAATAATGTAACTGTTATACTGCCCCAGTAGCTATAAAAAAGAAAGAACTTTACCCTTCTGGGGCATGTTAAAATCAGAAAAATTGGGATTGAAATCTTCTATGATGAGTTTTTTAAGTAATACAGCCTATTAATGAGGGGGCAGAAGTCAAAATAGCAGAACTAAGGACAAAAGGAAAGTATCTGTGGTGGTGTGCTTTGAGTTCAACTTTACCATTTGATCTGTGCTTTTCCAATAGTATCATGGAAACTCAAAATGTTCATTAGGGAGCAAAGGGATTTCTGTGGTAGGCTTGTTTCATCTTGGCCAATGCTTCTGTCTTCAACTACCATCCAGAATTTGGATAATGACCTCTTTTTAGGAGATAAAATTGAAAAAGATTTCAAAAAATTAGAAAACGATTGGTCTAATGGGACTGATATAATACTTTGCAGGAGGCTTAAAAAATCCAGGGAATATTTTAATTAATAAAACATCAACATATGGGTAATATTGAGGAATGGAATAAAGAATCAGGAAAGGCGTATTTGAATTATTTGTTTAAGCTATGCTATGGGTGCTAAAATGTAGAATGTGTATATTCCTAGCATTTATGATGATATCAAATGCATTCATTTTTAAAAATAATGTTGTTTTTATTTTTTTAATTTAGAAAGGTAAAAATAAAAAAATGATTTTTTTGGGAAAAGTTCTATATATTTAAAAAACAAAGTTATGTATATGAAATTATACATTATATGAAAAACTTCTATATGAATCTCTAACACTTAGCTCTTGGCAGGGTACATGTCATCAAGTAGCCATATGTTAAATATTTATAATATTGGGCTTCATTGACTATGTTATGATCTTGCTTACTAATTTATTATAATAAAAATTTTAAGCTATCATAATGTTTTTTTCAAACGAGGTTATTCTTTGTTAACTGCTGTACTTCTGTGCTTAGGTAAAATTATACCTAAAGCAAATTGATTTTTATGAACTTAAATTTTCTTTTATGTTGACAATCCAAACTCCATTTTTTTTACTTCAAATGAATTAACAGAATTGTGTTAGATTTTAAAGAGGTTCTAAAAGAATTTAAAAAGATACTAAATAGTACATTTATAGGATAAAATTTCCTTTAGGGAAAACAAATAATTTTTAGGAGTTATTTTTAATAAATTTATAGGAAAGCATTCATACCTAGTGATTAGACTTCCAGAGGTCTCAGAAATATGGTAAACAAAAAACTTCTCTGAAAGTTTAAGGAGATGATGTCAGAAAAAGAAAATGGTGCTTGTATAGCCAGGAACTTTGGAGATAGAATTACCCTTAATGGTCTGCTCTTGATTTAAAGCAAACTTAGTTTGTAACCTAAGTATATATAAAGTTTTGTACTACAGACGATCAGTAAAATTATTTAATACATTTCAGAAAAAAAAAAAAACGGGTTAGAAGAATTGAGGAAAGGAAGATGGTGGGGGATAGGGCAGGTCATAATATACTATAACTCTCAAAAATAATTTGTGGTGTGTGAATTTATGTGAAATGGATGAATGAATAGATGAAATTGACATGTTTGTCAGTGACACTATCAGAAAAAGAACAAGAACTTCCAGTACAATTATAAATACAGAGTAGACTGGAGTCAATTAGAAATTCAGTATGCTAAGAGTCATGAGGATGTGACTGTATTAAAACCAAGTATACTATTACATTCAATTTTTGGGGGCTAATGTAATAAGTAAACACAAACTTGGTGCTTAAAAGAAGAGGAATTTATTCTGGGGGGCCCTCCATGGGCCTAGAAGAGCTTCTGTTCTTCGTCTCTTCCAGCTTCTAGTGGTGGTCGGCATTCCTCGGCTTATGTCTGCATCTTTTCACATCATCTTCTTGGTGCAAACTCATCTGCCTCTCTCCTATAAGAATACATGTGATAGTATTTGATGCTTATCCGGATAATCCATGATAAACTTCTTTTTCCATGACCCTTAATCTAATCATACATTTTGCCACTGAAACTCATATTCAATGTTTTGCCATGTAAAGTAATACTCACAGATTGCAAGGGTTAGCACAGTGTATTCATTTGCTGAGACTGCTATAACAAAATACCACAGACTGGGTGGCTTACACCACAGAAATTTATTGTGTCACAGTCTTGGAGGCTAGAAGCCCAATATTAAGGTGTCAGCAGGTTTGATTTCTGCTAAGGCCTCTCTCTTTAGCTTGAAATTGGACACTAATCCAATTGGCCTACCCTAAAAGCCTCATTTTAACTTAATTTCCTCCTTAAAGAGCTTATCTTCATCTACATGTAATCAACATCTGACATATTGGGAGTTAGGGCTTCCACACAGGAATTTTGTGGAATTCATACCAGATATGAATATATATATTTGGGACCACCATTCAACACAATACAAATACATAACTTTCAATTGGAATAATGAAAATGAAAGTTAACTATAATCTACCATGCTCTATTTACCAATGTAGGCAAGTGTAATACATTGAAGAGATAGTCTCATCAATGTAGTTAAAGTTTCAGAGAAAAGAACTCTATCAGGAGTTGTTGAAAATCAGCTAGAAAAATCACTTACACGTAATAGTTATTGCTCAGTGTGGCAGGATTAAACGTAATGTTAGCACATTGCAAAGTCCCATGCTGGTCTTTATTTGGGAATATATTTTTTAAAAACTCTCCTTTTCATTTATGGATTTATAGACAGACTTGTGAAGATAACAATGGAGGAGAATTCTCCCTTGGTTAAAGGAAAACATGTAATTTAAGTGGAGGCATAATTTATCCTGTACACTGCAATTGCCTGACTTTAATGAGAAAATAAAGTAAATTCCAATATACTTTCCTGGGAACCATTCCAGCTCTCAATAATTTGCTGCAGTGGGAAGCCAGGAAGTGGCTGTTCAGAGGGAGATGGCCGAACGTCCACATCCATAAACACAAGTAGGTTGCTTTCTTGGTAGTATTATCTTTGATTACAAAGAAAGTATACTCATGTTAATACATATAGTTGCAGAGATTTATCATGCAGCCACTGTGTACAAGGTACCAGGATGCTTAAGAACATAAAAATTACAAATGTTAAAGAAAATCACACCAAGTTTAATAAAGGTCCCTTGTCTTATCCTTTGCTTCAGAAAAATCAAAATCCCTTTTATATTTATTCTTTCTCCAGACCAGTAGCTCCTCTGCATTGCCCGGATACAGTACTCCCACTTCCCCTTCCCTCTCCAGTCGGCACGGTTCTTCCATTTATCCTCAGAATTATGGGCACAGGCTTGGGCTTCAGGCATAACATAAGCTCATTCAGTTCGAAGAGTTTTAGAATTTATGATAATTTGAACATGTACTTGGTTGGATAATGTTCCCCCTCCCCAAAACCCATCCCAATGGGACCTCAGATTGTAAGCCTTTTTTTTTTTTTTAATAAAAGAAAGTTAGAAGTAAAAAGCTTTCATTATTATTATTTTTAAAATCTTTATTGTTTAAGGTATTACACATATTCCCTTCTTCCCCCCCCCCCCATGGAAGTGGGACGTGGGAACTTGGCTGTGTTAATTTTTTAGGCCTGCAGTAATGAACTGCTACAGGCTAGGGGCTGAAACAATTTATTTTTTTATAGTTTTAGAGGCTGGAAGTCTGGCATTTTTCTTTGGCTTGTAGATGGCTATCTTCTCCCTGTGTCTTTATATCATCTTCCTTCTGTACTTGTATGGGCCCAAACTTCCTTTTCTTACAAAGACACCAATCGTATGGGTTTGGGGCTCACTATAATGACCTTTTAAAATTTAATTACATCTTTAAAGATCCTATCTTCAAATATGGCGACATCATGCAACACTAGAGACTAGTACTTCAACATATAAAAATTTTAGGGGGACACAATTCACCCTGTAACACTGACATTGCTCTTCCATTTACACAGTACAATGTGCAGGAGAGATGTTTCTCCCAGAATAAAAACTGGAGTGACTTAACAAAGAGGAATGGATTCTGAGCAGCTAAAAAATGATCAATGTCATTCTACTTTTTTGGGGGGAAGGGGGGTCACCATAGGTATGACAATTAAAATTTTCTAATAAAAAATGCTATGCATAGAAAACTTGAAAATCCAAAAATCAACCATATATCATAATATTCAATGTTGGTGAAGCTGCCGGAAAACGAAAATGCGCTCTCTGCTGGTGGGAATTCAAGCTTTCACTCACCTTCCTATCATTCTACCTTCACACAAGGCTGAAATGGAGTTGGGCCACTTAAATCTCTGTTCAAGCAAGAATTTTCTATCAGCTGCAAGGAGTGCAGTTAGCAGACCATTTCCTGCTGTAATTGCCTCCAGGATTCATCTTAACTTTCAAGACATGGCTCTGCAGCCCCCAGCCAGTAACTACCAGTAAGCAAGGCAGGGGAGCTAGGGCCAACGCAATTCTGCCCCACTCTGGCTCCTGTGGTAGGCAATCTTTGCTTTGGAGCTGCCTTTCAATTTGTCTGAGACTTGGTGAAATCTACATCATGATCTGAGTTTTGCCCTGTCCTGTCTTGCTTCCTCCTCCCATATCTTTTACAGGCATTATCCCACAAAGCTTTCTGCACTCTGGGTCTGTATCCCAGTGCGCAATTCTCTCTCTCTCTCTCTCTCTCTCTCTCTCTCTCTCTCTCTCTCTCTCTCTCTCTCTCAACATTTTTATTTGTTTTCTGACTGTTATTTTTTTTATAGGTCTTTGTTATTCCAGTCATGGATTTGCAAACCGCTGCACTTTTCAATAATGTAAACCCTGTGGTTTTAATATCATATCATTTATTTTCTTTTTCACCATTTCATCCTTTATGACACCATGGAGATTTTGTTGGATATTTTCTTGACATCAGTTAAATTATATTATGGGCAGTTCACTATCTTTAATTCTAATTTGGAACTACTTAATTTTGTGAATCATTTAAGGCCTAGATAGAAACTAGGGGAGAGAAACAGACAGACAGGCAGATGCCTCCTTCTGAGTACTGACACAGTAGAATATAAAACTGAGTGACTATTGGTGGCCATGGTCTGTGCTATGAACTTATGAGCAGAAGAAAATCTGCAGTTAGAAGGAAGAATCAAACTGATGGAGAAAAATACACTGGTTCCCCATGAAAGGTCCAGTGGACTATTTGGTCCAGTTTGGGTCAGGAGGACACCCCAGTCAGCTGTATTCCTGAGTCTAACTGAAATCTTCACTGGGGGTTTGATGCAACTCCTCAGGAGTCTTCTATGAATCCCCTTGACTTTACATATGTCAGAATAAATTGAGTTGCCATGATCTGCAACTCAGAAACATGTCACTATCACAGCATATAAGCACTTTCCGTGGGATAGTAGGCATTCAGAAAATTTTAGTAAAATCTGCATCTTGTTATATTTTTTAAGATAATCTTTTTACTATTTCTTTCCAGTAGTCAAAGAGCCTCTTCAGTGTTTGAATTTGTACCATCTGAAGCTGTAGATATATGGTAATGCTAAGCACAGTCTCCTGGGACTTATTTTCACTTCAAAATATTACTTAGAGAAAACAATAAGGAAATGCGCGCGTGCGCGCGCGCGCATGCACACACACACACACACACACACACACACACCACATTTCTATTGGACTAAAGGAAGATATTTCCTCTTCACTAAACAATCAGCTTTTAGGTAAAGGATTTTTATTTATCTGAGGAGCTGAAGTACCAGCTACTCTTTGGTGGGACAAGGTTTTAAGTCTATAGTTGTGCTGAAGAAGTCGACAGAAGCAACTTCCTTGACTGACCTCTGAGTCTGCACGTAGATCAGCAGAGAAATTACTGGAGTTAGAATTACCTGAGAAGGAAGTAGGGGATCTTTCATTAAGGTGCCTACATCACCTGGGAATAAATGTCCCTCCATGTTGTCCCCATGGATCATACTATTCCATAGAAATACTGGAGGCAAAGAATCATAGAGATTAAACCTGGAAGATATGGCTGAGGCTTTTCTAGCGATGGTCTAATGGGCCAAATACATCAGTAAACTTGGACCTCTGAGGATAAAAGTGCTTAGTTTGACCTTAGACACCCTGGGAACAACTTCTGTCCTAGGCAGCAGTCCAGAACATCCTTCCTCCTCTAGCCAATATCAAGCTTGATTTCCTCTTCACTAAGGGATGTGCTTTGATTTTGCCTTACTTTTTCCAGGTGTCTCCCACTCCCATGCCAATCTGGAACCTTCATGTTGATCCCAAGGGCAAGCCTCGTTTTGCATCCAAACCAGATGATTGACTCGAAATCCATGCTCTGACCATATGTCTGGGAGCCACCTTCCAGTTTTTGGAGAGGGTTTTTCTTGGCAGGGATGTTTTATCCTTTTTAATCTTCCGCTCTCTGCAACAGGGTGCCGGGATCCTGAAACGGGTTCTCCTGATCATTTTGTTGCCACTTAGAAATGACTGGGCACTGTGTACCTGCCTTTTTCAGCTGTCATTGTTAATGATTCCAGGCTTCCTCTCTGATCCCGGAGGCTGTGAATGGAAAATCTAAGACTACGGAGAATACAAGCTGGTGGTGTTTTCCAAGTGTGTGTGCAGACAATATTTCATCTGTTAACTCATGATGATGGTGTCCACCAGGGCCAGAGGGATCTTCATATCATCTCCAGGCTGACAAAAACCAGATTTTATAAGCAACAGGAATAATTTGGCTTTCCATCTATAGCCCATGTTGCTCACTGCAAAGGGGTTGATTTCTGATGGAGCGATCTCTTTTATTTTACTGAAGCTACATGGTTGAATGCTGTCACTTGGAAAATGTATATTTGCTTCATCTCTTAAGTGTAGTGTCTCAGACAAGATAATTGCAAGCAAATCTTACTGATTCCTGATTACCTCTTAATGGAAGAGCACAAATACATGGCTTGTTTTGGAAGAAAGTGAATAATGCATCATCCTGCATTGCTGACATCTCACATAAGCAATGGGAGCTAGTGGTAGACACCAGACTTTGGAGATCCTTTCACCTGGACTTCATTTTGAGTTCTGAGCCTTTCTGATGACATGATTTAACCCCTTTAAGCCCCCAAAATCATAAGGCCTTTGATAAATTAAATATAATAATACCAAATAACGTTAAACATGATATTTATAAGATTACACCATAAATCTAAATATTTGTAGAATAACTAGCATAATTTTTAGAGGCTAAGTTATTTATGAAAACTTCTTGAGCACCTACTATATGCAAGTATTGTGCTAAATGCTGCAGATGAGAGGACAGATAAGTCAAAGTTCTTGCCTTCAAAAAGGTTACAGTCTAAATAAAGAGACAAGTATATAAATAGGCAATTTTAAGGCAATGTGGTAAGGGCCATTACAGAAGAGACATAAGGAAGCATCTAAGCACAGAGGAGAGACATAACATGGCTGGAGATGGAAGTGGAATCAGCAAAGGCTCTGGGAATAGATGAGCCAGAAAGTAATAAATAAAGATAGGCCATGCATTTATTTTCAAGATAATGTCACTATATATGGGTTTTATTTACTTTTTATTTTCTTTGATTCACATTGAATCACCATCATCTTTCATTGTGTGTGTGTGTGTGTGTGTGTGTGTGTGTGTGTGAATTAATGGTGGTTCAGTGTGTTGGTGGTAGGGAAGGAGAAACCAAACCTATGGACCATTGTGGGTTTATACTTGCATATCAAAAGTGCTAAGATCTATTTTTAAAAGACTGGCTACTAAAAGATGATGAAGAAGAAAAGACCTTGAAGACATTAAAAGTGGGAAATACCAAGTGTTATAAAAGTGAATAAAAGTTTATACTGAGAAGTATAAACTGGAGGGAAAATTAAGGCAATAAATATTCCTGGTGTGCCCACACGTTTTAAGTCTTGCTTTTCAGAGGTGGAAGCTGCCTAGCAACAGAGCCTCCACGAGGACCTGCTCTCCACAGCTGCTCAGCCCTTCAGGGCCTGGAAGTGCTGAGATCAGGGTTTCAGCTTAGGAAGGCGCAGCTAAGAGCAGTTTAGGGATCAGGCTACTACATCTCTGACACGCAGGACCCAGAAAACTCAAAACAGAGGTTTGGGAGTTGGTTAATGACATGTACTTAGTTGCCAATTAAATAGGCTTTTGTGAGTGGGCCTTGGAACTTTACCCTCCTTTATAACTTTGGCTAATGGGTAAATTTATTCATCCCACAGGAGCACTTACATTTTCATAGGTGTTTGGTGATTGTGACACCACGAATTTAAGCATAGGTGGCTTGGACCCACACACTGCAGCAGAAGGCAATGCATGCTAAACCCCTATTGCATTCTCTTCTTTCTTTCTTTTTTCATTTTACTGTAGAAACCCTAATGAGATAGTCCAAGAAATATGAGATAGTGCTGAAAGGTGAGATTCCTAGATAAAAAAGGCAATCAAAACAGTTACTGGGGAAAAGCAGGGAACAAGTACAAAAAGCATAGTTGCCTAATGGAGCAACTAGACCAAAACTGGAAGGACGTCTAGCCGCTGGTGGGCACAAAGGCAAAAAGATAGGACGATGCTGCACCATGTGTACAATCTGAACATGAGGCAGAAGAAGCATGAACCAAGGTAAACTGGAAACTGTTAAGAAAGAAATGGAGCAGCTAAACATTACAGTGCTTGGAGTTAGTAAACGCTAGGAAAACCTGTTAACATAACCATCATTTAAATTTATGTTCCAACTAGGAAGGCTGAAGAAATTGAAATGGAAAGCTTTTACACAAATATCCAAGAAGAAACTGATCACACACCAAAATAAGACATATTGATAATTATAGGTGATTGGAATGCAAACGTTGGAAATAGAGCAGAATTAAATGCCATTGGGAAATTTGGGCTCAGGGTCAGACATGAAGAAGGAGATTGGTTCACGGATTTACCAGGAGCCAACAACTTGTCCATCACGAACACATGCTTCAACCCATGTATACATGGGCATCACTAGATGGCCAGTATAGGAATCAAATAGACTATGTAATTGGAAGCAGGAGATGGAGAAGCTATATCCTCTTGGCCAAAACAATACCAGGAGCAGATTGTGGTACTGACCACAAACCCTTAATATTAAACATTAGAGTAAAGCTGAAGAAGAGTTCTAAAGAAATCGTATTGCCAAAGTATAACAATGTAAATAATATTCATGATGGGTTTTAAGTCTACATAAAAACAGGTCTGCTCTGTTAAAATTAATTGACTGAGAACCAGAAGAACGGTGGACTGAAACTAGAAATATTATTAGGGAAAATATGGGAAAAGACAATGCTGAAAGTAAAAAGGGAAGTAAAGTCAAGATGGATGACCGAAGAAACATTAAAAATTGTTAGAGACAGTTGAAAAGAAAAAACAAAGGTGAGAAAAGCAGGGTTGGAATCTTAAATGTAGTTTTTAAAGGACTATCACATAGAGATAAAAAGAATTAGTACAATAGTCAATGCAAGCAGATAAGAGAACAACAAAAAAGGAAAAGCAAGAGACCTTTAGAAGAAGATATAAAATAGAAGGAAAATTCAAACCTAGATTAAGAATGCTGAAAAACCAAGAAGGAAGCACATTATCAGATCAGGAGAAAATGAAGAGAAGGTGGAAACAGTATAATGAAAATCTATTCAGAAGAGACAAAAAGGATGGCAAATACTTTGAGGAAGATTCCTATGATGAGGAGCCTCTAGAAAGCTAAGTGAAAGTTGCCCTGAAAGTATTGGGGAGAAATAAATCACCAGGAGTAGATGGGAAGCTATAGAATTATTTTAAGCCACAGAGACTGAATCTGTCAATCCTAACAAGAATATGTCAACAAATATGGAAAATGAGACAATGGCCTACAGACTGGAAGTGTTCCATACATCCCAGCTGTCAAGAAAGAGGATGCCCTGGAGTGCAATCACTACAGGGCAATTGCTCTAATTTCCCATGCAAATGAAGTGATGCTCAAGGTGAGGCAACATTTTTACCTTATGTGGAACAAGAAATGCTGCATGTTCCAGTTAGATTCAGAAAAAGAGGCACTTGAGATTTAATCGAGGGCATTTGCTGGATACTGGAGTGCTTGCTACAAAGAATTTTAGAAGGTGGGTCTGAGTATTACAGATACAGTAAAGCCTTCGATTACATGGACCATGAAAAGTTATAGGTTGCTCTGAAAGAAATGGGCGTGCCTCAGCACTTGCTTTTCCTGATATCTAACTTGTATTGTGGACAGGAGGTCACTGCCATGGAGAGTCAGATGATTTCTCAGGCAAAGGTGTCAGTCAAGGGAGTATTTCATATCTAATGTGTATACAGAAGAGATAATACACAAAATTGGGCTAGACTCAGGGGAAGGAGAAGTGAAAATTGGTAGAAAAGTATCAATAATTTAAGCTATGCAGATGATACCATTTTACTGGTAGAAAGTAGCAATGATTTGAAACAACTTCTGATGAAAATAAAAGAAGAAGGTTACAAAGCAGGACTGCATTTGAACATCAAGAAAACAAAAATCATGACTACAGAAGACATATCCAACTTTAAAACAGATAATGAAGACATTAAAATTGTTAAAGATTTTGCTTATCTTGGTTAAGTCATAAATCCAAATAAATATGGTAGCCAAAAATATGAAGAGAAGACTGAAACTCTGAAGGCAGCAATGGAAGAATTAGGAAAGATCACAGAGCAAAGATATCATCACAATAGACCACAGCTAAGATCACCCACACTCCTATGTTCCCAATTACTAGTTGAAGATGGGAAAGTTGGACAGTCAAGAGGGCTACTAGGAGAAAATTGATTTGTTTGAAATATGATGTTGGAGGAGAGCTTTACTGATACCCTGGACTACCAGAAAGATGAACAAGTGGGTCCTAGAGAAAATTAAGCCTGAAACATCACTGGAGGCAAACTGACAAAACTGAAGCTGTCCTACTTTGGGCACACCTTAAGAAGGCAGGGTTCAGTAGAAAAGACAGTAATGCTGGGAAAAATAGAAGGCAGCAGGAAAAGAAGGAGATCGAAATACAAGATGGATTGACTCCATAAAAGAAGCCATAGGCATGAGTCTACAGGAGTGAGCAGGGCTGTTGAAGACAGGACATATCTCTCTTTCACAGGGTCACCTAGAGTTGGAACCAACTCAACAGCATAACACACACACACACACACACACACACACACACTTATTCTAACAACCAAACACAATCCACCCATAAAGAAACAACGTGCCATGTATTTTTCAAGCCTTGAGGTGATTCTATGGATGACTGGAGACTGTACCTAAAATTATAAGTGCTACTTAGTAATTGTTTTTTTTTTAAATTTTTGTCACTTATTGCTAATACATTTCCCGAGTATTGCATATCTAGGGTCCCTTCAAGTTTTTTCAATTAACAACTTAAGTAGCATTTGAATAACAAATCAACTAGCATTTGTGAACTTAAGTGTATAGGACACTTTGCTGAGTAGGTTTATCAAACAGAATTCTATATGTTAAGATGCTTACACTGTAATAGCTTTCTAAGAACAAACCAATACTTGGGCCAGACTTCCAGGAAATCCAAACATCTGCATTAAAAAAAAATGTTGGCAACAATCAATCATCCAATTTTGTCAACATGTTGCCAAAGACCAAGGTCACTGGAAATGTTTTTAACCAGATGTCTGTGGATATATCTTGAATCAAAACTACAGACCCAGACTAAAGAATAAAGTACATCAATAGTTTTACCTTTGAGTTCATCACATGCACTTTTGTTTCATGAGTTTGAACAAGCAGAAAGTGACTTCAGAATCTGTGGAGATGATTGAGGATTTCTCTTTATGATAACATGTAAGATAACCACTAAAAAAATCAGCAAGGAATATTTAAATAATACAGGGGTTGGCAAAAAGTAGGTTTATAGTTGTGAGTATGCAAAATAGAGGCTATTTTTGTATTACTTATTAATGTCTTATTTTCCATACAAACAACTGTAAACTTACCTTTGCCTATCCCTGTATGTTGGGAACATACTAGGTATTGTAGAAAGCTACATGTATTATTCTAGTTAAGAAAGCTCTAGTTTTGAAATGTTTTAAAAGGAACTTGTACTACTTCAATAGTAAAGAAAAATACTTTAAGGGCTAAAAGTTAACATTTATTGAGCACTTACTAAGTTTTAGCATTGAAGAATGTTGTATCCCATAGGGTTACATAGACAAAAATAACCCCATCAAATACTGTTTTTAGTCATTTTATTATCATGATATAATCAACAACTATTTGCTGAATGAGTGAAAGAATGAATAAAAGTTCAAAAAAATTCAACACATTATATTTTTAAATCAGTAAAAAGATGGTTAATTGTGATAGCTGTTAACAGATATACATGTTTTGGGCTGAGTAACAGGAAACATTCATTTTGTATACAAAACCATTGGTTTATACCAGCCAGATGGTATGCCACAGCATAGTTAACAACTGAAAGCCACGTAAAGTGGACTGGATTCCTGCCCTATGGTACTTGTCACTGTCACAGAGTTTCTTGGGTCGGTTGAAAAGTCAGGTCAAGCTGAGGAACCAAGGGATGGCTGATGAGGAGGGCACCCCAATCTGAATGTTCATACATTCTGAAAACAGTAGCGACCTTTCTATGTATAATGGCCTGAAGTCTACCTCTTAAAATCAGGTAACTGCTGAGAAGTCCTTCCTTTGTAGAAAATGTGGAGATGCCACTGCCTTCTTCTAAAAAGTGTATATGATCTCAATGGATTCGAGCACTTTCGAGGAAGCACCCTGGATTCTCAAGGAGACATAGTTATGGGATTACAATTAAAGAGGAAAAGGACTATGATTGGCTTGCTTGGAAGACTGAGATGATGTTGGGTCAAAGTTCTGAGACATAGCTGTTACTAATGCCCCCTTTAAGATGTAAATGGTGTAGGAGTACTGCTATTCAAAATTTCAAATACAATTTATTTTTCTATTAATGTTTTGTGATGTAACTTGTTGGTGGGCAATAGAAGACATAACTATATCTCATTCTACTTAAGGCAGAATTTTGGACAACAGAATTTTTAAAAAAGTGGAGCGAACTGTGATCTGAGGAGGCCAACATAAAATGGTGGAAAGAATAAAGGTAAATGATGAGTAAAATAAAATAGAACAAATATGATTTTTATTGTGTCATATTGAAAATCACCAATAGTTCTCTTACAATTAAATAAAATATTCTTATATTAATTTATCAAATTGCAAATTGACTTTATTTTGTGCAGTTTGAGTAAAAGTGAAGGATCTCATTGGTGAGGAAAATGAAAAGTTTCAATGGAAAAACATTGGATAAAGATTATGTAATAAGGACATGTGAGCCCTAGCCAGTTGACTGTGGATAGAGTGTTGGCCTGTGGACTGAAGGGTCCCAGGTTTGATACTGATCAAGGGCACATGCCTAGGTTGCAGGCATCCAATCCCTGTGTTTCTCGATATGTCTCTCTGTCTTTCCCTCTCTCTTCCACTCTCTCTAAAAATCAATGGAAAAATGTCCTCAGGTGAGGAGTGAAAAAAAAAAAAAGGATATGTGAAAAGTAATAGGGGAGATAGTCAACTATGGCAAATATTTTATTACAATTATAATGCAGCAAAATTGATTCAAAGATAAATTGCTTAGAATAAAATAATTTTAAACTAGGACATTAATCTTTAAATGCTAATTTTCAAAGTAATGACAACTAAATCATTTGTTACTGAGGTAGCAATATCAAGATTTTTTGAGAAAAGTTGCTTTAAAAATTATGTTTCTACCACATACTGGTTATGAATTATTCCATAAATGTTTGTGAGGGGACAATATTCTTTACAACACATTTCCTGCCAACCTCTGTTTTTCACTGAATGTGTTTTTTTTAAACTTGATGTGGCTTCACAATGTAATCAGTAATAGAAGCAGATGGCATCCCTTTGACCCTCATTTTAGCATCTAGGCATTTGCAATCAGTTACATGCAAGAAATGAAACATTGTGTATTAAAATTAGCCCCATCTTTTTTTAGCTGCCAAAAAGTAGATTTGGTCATAAAGTTTGAGTGTAAAGAACCCGTGAGATTGTCTAGTTCAATTCCTGTATTTTACAGGTGAGAAAATACTGGCTCAGAGAGGTAGTAAATTGATCAGCTCAAGGTCATATAGAAAGTGTACGGGAACAGATCTCAGCCACTTGACTTAGTGCCAGAGACCATTGCTCTCACTCCCAGTATCAAAGCTGTCTTTTCTATTGGAGAGATTTAGAATACTTATATGTATATATATAAAAGCTCAAACAATTGACCAACTGGCCGATAGGCCAGTAGGTAAGATGTGCAATGACCACGAGGGGACAGAGCGACAGCAACTTTGTAGAGTGCCCTCTCACACTCTGGGACTCCTCAGGGGATGTCTGACTGACTGCTGGTTTCGGCCTGATCCTTGCAGGCCAGGCCAAGGGATCCCACCTGCCAGAGTGAACCTACTCACTCTACAGATGCCCTTTGAGCCCAAGCACTGCCCCAGGTGTGGCTGGCTGGGGAGGGACTATGGGAGGTTGGCTCCAGGGTGTGTCTGGCCTATCTCACCCAGTCCCACCCCGCCAGCCACCTTCTAATTAATTTCTTTTCAATGTGCACAAATCCGTACACTTGGCTCTAGTATTACATAAATTATGAAATATTTTAAGCACCCTGAAAATGAATAAGAGTAATATAACTCTGAAGCACTTTCCCATCCAGTTCTGTCAAACCTTAAAACATTGCCATATTTGCATCAGACTGAAAGAAGATGTATCATGATAGAGCTTATCTTATTTTATAGTTCAGAATAATTATATTCAATTTACACTAAAATAATAGCACGATAGCCATGAATTCATTTATAAGTCTATTGAAATCAATTATATAAATATTCTCAATACCCTGAAAATATTGTTAATAATAAAAATATTATTACCAATAATAATAACTAGTAGCCATCATAGTTCTGCTTACTATAGGACAACCACTTATAGGCTTGCTTTATATTATTTTATATGTAATTGTGTTTTGTTATTGTCCTAAAGTTCAACTCATTCTTTTCTAGACAAAATATTCTCTTTTTGTCATTATTCTATGCCCAAAAGGCCTAAATAAGTTCCTGTGTAGGAAAAAAACAACCCAGATGCTTTACTTTTGGGGTAGATGCCACCTCCTGTTGGGTTCCCCAACTTTAAGAGCAGAAAAGATGCTAGATTTCAGCCCCTACTTGTCCCTTTAGTCTGGCACTCTTATTTTGGGCCAAACCATGAACTTTACTGTGGCAGCTCTGATAGCCAGAAGGAGAAGACTCTCATGTCTGGTGAGGGAATGGGATCAAGACAGGGCCCATCTAAAATGAGGAATGTTGTTAAAACATTTGAATTTGGTTTTGGATGGTATTATTGAATTTGCTTTTGAATATAGGTTACACCCAATGATGTTCTGAAAATTCACATCAAAGAGGATGAGGAAACCACACTGAATGAAGGTCAAACTGAGGAGAAGCTAGGAACTCATCCAGGTTATTCTCCCAGAAATCAAATCTTTGGAACAGATCCTAAGTTGAAATGTTTGGATTTCAAAGCACATTTTCCCGGAGCATGTGATGGACTAGAAAGCTAAAGCCACTGAGGCAAAAGTGTTCTATGAGGCATAAAAGAGAAGTCTTAACTGCTTCTAATTGTTTCATCATCTCCCTCCCTGACCTAAAATTGACTCCACAAAGTAAAATAAAGATGGTGACTTTGTCATCCTAACTCACTCCCTCCCCCACTTTATGTTCTACCTACCTTACACTTCTCACCCTTTCCCAAGCAGAGAGAGCTCTTTCAAATTTGATTTGTTATGCCACTTATTTCCTGGTCTGAAATTCCCTTCCCTTCCCTTCCAAATCTGGAGAGATGAGCAAAACTACATATTTAGACTACTCAGATCTGGAGAGGATCTTAAAAGTTTAAACTCGAGAAAGTGTCTGGTATATAATCTGTACTCAAGACATATTAATTAATAACTAATTAATTAATTAAGAAATAAGATGATCGAAGCAGATAATGTGTATGTTTAAGAGTCTTGATAATTTTCATTGGACTGGAAGGTCTTCCTCCACAGTCTTTACCTGCAGTTAGGTTCTTCCTTGTATATGGCTCCATCCAGAAGTTTTTGAGATGCCGTGCACACTGCCCTACATGATGTGAGACTCGCTGACCTGTGGAATCACAGATTACATATGTTACCAGGTGACTGATGTGCCTAAGTACTCATATACCTGACTTGCATTTATTTTACTCCCATTGTGATCATGTATTCATGAGTCTTACCCTCAGTCTCAATTTCTTGCTTTAGCATTCTGGTTTCTGCCTGGCATCAGGAGCCTACCCTGAGCCCTGGTTAACTTAGCTGCAGCCCGGGCCACTTGGCTGTGTCTTGCCCTTGGACAGAGGTGCAGCTCCTGGCCTTTTTCAATATCATCATTAGCTGAAGGTCCTGGTTTCACAGACTGGCACTGGGAATTGCCACGCTCCTGCCCTCTCTGACATGGAATTTCCTGTCCTGAACCATAGTTCAGTGGCCAAGAGCACTGGCGCTGGAGTCAGATGGACTTGGGTTGTATAAGCTCCTTTATATCTAGCTTAGTGAAGATTTTCACCTCATTCATAAATTTCAACTAAGAGTAAATCTTTAGACTGTGAGGATTAAAATAATAATGCAGAAAACATTCGATAGGATGCATGTAGATAGAAGCGACTAATACCTCTTTGACTGGTCCAAAGCCAGTTGAACACTAGCTATTGGGATAGATAGCGGTCTGCTTGGATTCTGGTTATTGACCTTTAGAGGTCAGATCTACTGTTGAGTAAGCAATGCTCCATGTAGCATTGTTTCTCTGTTCCCATCTATCCAGATTCTAACAAGGAAAGGGTAGGAAGAGCACAGAAGTCTATCTGTCTCATAATTTTCCTTAGCCTTGGCACTAGTAAGACGAAAGAAATTGATTACTTTAAAACATAGTAATTAACTAGGCAGAGTAGAAACTGCCAATAATATCAACAAAGCAATTCATTAAGCAGAGGAGTTAATAAACTGACTTTAAACAAATGTTTGCCATGGGTAAGCCAAAATTTTGCATAAGAGTCTACTTTGTCAAGTGTTTCTAAATGTTACCCATTAATGAGCATGGAATAAATATTCTTGGAAATGAATCTGGGATATTTTTTCTAGAAACCATGACCCTTAAAATTTCTGAGAAAGTTGCACTTGTGTTCAGCATATTTCATTGTGTCATTCCAGTGATGTGGCCAAATGATCATAGATTTTAGAGTCAGACATGATATTGATTTTAACTCTGATATTAACATATTGTTACCAAAGCTTAGTTTTCTCTTAGGGGAAATAGCTTTATTTCTCTTTTTCTTTTCTTTTTTTCAGGATGGCTGTACAGATCAAATATGATAACACTTGTCAAGTGCCTGTGTCATGCCATACCCGATTTCTATCCTAATCTTTGCCACCCAAAACTATATGGAGGGCACACGTATATTAACTGAACTTAGTGAAACACACAGCTTCTCATCTGGAAACTGCTCTGCATTTATCCCTCATACAAGAAACATCAATGTGATCTAGTATTCTAAGATAGGACTTGCTGACTCTCTTGATCATTTTTTTCTTTTGGGCAGTGCAACTCAATTTTTGGCTAGGGAGGAGGACTGGGGAAGTGAAATGACTGAATTCATTGACTTGGATAAACGGGAAAAGGAGTGTTGCTATGCATGTGTTATTATGAATACAGTTATTTCCTTGTACTATTCATGGCATAAATAATTATTGGGTGGCTAGTACAAGGAAGGCACTGTTCTGGGCGCTGGAAATACAACAGTGAACTAAATAGGTCATGTTCCTGGCCTCATGGAACTTAAGTACTAGTGAGAGCTACAGAAAATAAATAATTTAGTAAAATATATCATGCTATAGACAGTGGTCACCATGTTAAGAAAATTAAAGCCAAATAAGAGAGACAAAATGTGTGGGGGTGGGTGAGGTGTTTCTGTTTCTATAGGGTGGTCAGAGAGAAACTCTTTGATAAGGTGACATTTGGTCAGGGGTCTGAAGAGGGTCAAAGAGAGTTTGTAGATATTAAGCTAAAAAATCTTCCACGTAGAGAAATAATAAGTTGCAAAGGCTCTTAAGGAAGGAGGAAACATGAATTGTTTAAAGAATATTAGGGAAATTGACATGATTGAAGCAAGGATGAGTGATGAGATCAGAGGAATGAGGTATGAGGTATAATTGCTTCCCACAGGAGCAATTTGTGAATCTGTGGGGTGTTTTGTGTGTCACAGTGATCGGTGAGTGCTACTGTTATAGAATGGGAGGAGGCCAGAGATGCGAGACATACTGCAATAGGTGGGATCATCCTACATCTTGCCCACTTTTGAAATATCTGAATGAGTATTTATGTAGTGTAGGACTGTCACATACAGCTGTGCAGGTTGTAGACTGCAGAATTTTTGAAAGCATCATTGACATGGATCTGCTGAGCATGTTATCCCCGTAGGATTGTGTTGTACACAATCTGTACAGCTGTAAGTGGCATCCCTACACATGGGGTTGACTGTATTACCTTTTTAAAGATCCCTTCCAATGCTGAAACTATGCAGTGCTCTGCGGATGAAGGTGTTTAAAATCATGGCAACACCTTGCTCAGCTTTGGCTTCTGCTCTGGAGGTGAGGCTGAGAGACAGAAGGGAATGTGGAGAAGGGAAAGTCAGGAGAAAAAGGGCAAGAAGGAACTCATATCTTCTTGCACATGTGGGATTGTGTTTTACTCATTTCGAACATAATTAAGTGACTATGCCAAGTTCTTTGGGGCCGTCTGCCCTATGGGTCAATGGGTGTGAGTGCTGGCAACGGAACTGACACTGATCCTGTACCAACACAGCTTTGCAGCGATGCTCCCTGCCATCCAGCCCTGCCCACTCTAAACTCTGACTGTCAGCTGAGGATGTTCATCTTCTAGGACATATTCTGGGACATTGTAGGAGTTTCCTGTTACTACTGGAACAAATGACTGCAAAATTAGTGGTTTAAAGCAACACAGTTGTATTCCATGGTCATTCTGGAGTTCAGAAGGCTGATATGCTCTAACTGTACTAACCTCAAGGTGCAGGCTGGGCTGTGTTCTTTCTGATGGGTCTATTAGAGGCTATTTCCCTCCCTTTTCACTTCCAGGTCTTGTTCCCCATTGCAGACTTTCTCTTCCTTGATGACTTGTTTGGACTCATCTCTCCAACGTTAAAATGAACCATTTTCTCTAGCATTGGGGCCTAGATCACTTCTCTGGCTCCTGCAGCCTTAGGTGAGACCCGCTTCTGCCTCCACCACTCACCCTGGGGAGACCCATCCCTACCTCGGCCTATCTCTCAACTCAAACACTCCTCAGTGGCGTCAGATCGGTCAGTGCTCACTAATAGGGTGAGCTTCCCTGAAAGGAGAGGAGGACAAGCAGGATGAGAAGGGAAGCTTTGGTCCTTGAGATGTTAAGACACTTGGGAAACTGAACCAGGAAAGTTCATCCTCCAACACTGAGCTTTAAGGTGATTTTCAGTTCCGTAGCAGGATAAGATGAGATCATTTGTGGCAAGGCAGAAATATCAGTGTGACGTTTTCTAGAGTAACTTATGCAACTGGGAGATTGCCTGAGAACCTTCTAAGAAATAGCAGCTTGCCTTGAAGAATTGTTTTATGTTCCCTAATATTTGTTTTCTGGGAAATTTATCCGACTGAACTTTCAAAAATAAAAAGAAGGGGGAATATCTTTTTCTTTTGTTCAGTTAATTAGTGACATAGAAAAATTCAGATTTAAGTAGTTCTAGATTCTTAAAAATCGAGAAACTCACAAGTAATTTTACTGGCTTTGGAGTATGGAAAATAAAAACAAATAAAATAATAAAATAAATTAAATTACAAACTGCCCAATACATTGACTCGTGTTTTATCTTGTGATTTGCCTGGAATCCAATAAGCTGCTCCTCTTTCCAAATTTTGTGTGTGTTAACCCAGAATAATTTTTTTTGATGATTATTAGATTGATTGAAGGCATGTGAAGGATTATTGTTGACAACATGAGAGAAAAATATGTGAGGCTATAGCAAGTGTCAGAACAGAAAGCACTCTTACTAACAGCACGGATATGATGGTGCATTTTTTTCCAATTTAAAATAAAAAATGATTTAATTCAAGTTTATATCTCTTGTCTTTACTACATGGAGTGTAACAGAACAAATAAAAATTAGATGCTTTATTTTTTATGAAGTGTCTGGGTAAATTATATTTATAAGTAACTCGTATGTGTGTGTGTGTATGTTGTGTTTACAGAATTCAGTGGCTTTGTGACCATGATGACATCATCTCTTCCTCCCACCAAATTACTCAACAAGATGGATTTTTTTTTTTTTTGCTAGTAGCTTTGGCTTTAATGAACAGAAGTATTTATCAGATAAACCACGGCACATTAGGATTGCTACACGAGTAACAAGGATATGTAAAGACTAACAGACTGGAAATCAGGAATGGTAGATTCAAGTCCCAGCTCTGACATTAACTGTGGCTAACCTTGCCCAAGTCACTGAGACCGCTGAGCCTCAGTTTCTTCATTTGCAGGATGGAGGTGATAACATTTCTTAGATCTGCTTCTGCCTTCCTAACTGGTCCAGGCTCTCCACAAGTTCTACCTGGATTGTCTCTGCTTGGTCTTACATTTACATAGAATGGCCTTACTGTCCTCCTGCTTTCTGCGTGGCAAACTCATTTGTAGCATTGAGACCTTGGAGAAGCAGCTCGTTCTTCGCCCCAGCCTCCCAAGTAAACTTGCATGTCCTCCTTTAGAGACACTAAGGGACTTGGCATATTCTATAACAGAGGAGATTTCCTTACATCCTGCGTCTGTCTTCACACAGTAGTCTTTTTGTGGCTGATGGAGGTTCGGGATCCTGTCCTACCCCAGTCCTTCCTCTCCTTAGTGCCCAGCAAGGTGTCTGACCCTCAGTGGCACTTATAGATGTTTGTGGATTGAACTGGTTCACACCCTGCTTGTCCCTGGGTTGCTGTAGGTTGTTCTGAAAATCTAAAGGAGAGAGTTAGATACGTGCAGCTTTCTTTGAAAATACCTTGGCTGCTTCTAGATTTCTTTCTGCTCACACAGCTCTCTGGATGGGTCATGGCAACTCTCACCATCTCTCAGTTCCAGATATGAGACTCTGCTGCAGCCATGCAGCTTTTTCTTTCAGGTTAAATAAGCCCCAGTTCCTGTAGTCATGATTTATAGACCCCATTTCCAACTCTTTAATCATTTTCATTGCTTTTCTCTGGAACCATTCCAAGCTCTCCATTCACTTACGTTGCAGGCACCAAACTGGGTATGGTATTGAAATACTGAGTGAAAGAATTATCTGCTTGTTCCTATATGTAATATTCCTATTTATACATAAGTGCTTTTTTCTCTAGTCAGTCTACAAATATTAACTGGGCACTTATGCTCTACCTGGCACTGGCTTCAAAGTTTTTGGCAGTCTCAAACGATGTGATTCCTCTCTATGAGACAGGCTTTCTTCGGCGGTATTACATGAAAAACATTATACTTATAAGCATCTGCATGGTAGTTGTTTATGTAAAAGTAAAGTGGCTTTCCATGTCAATAAACATGCTGCCTCTTATCTGGTTTGTTTACATGAAATTAATTTAATAGCTCATCTGCTCCTCGAATAGAGCAAGCATACTCCTTATTCCACATTCCACTGCACATTAAAAATGAAGCAGAAAATGATCTAGTGATTTTTTGTGCATTATAAGTTTTAACATGCTCAAATTTAATTCTAACTTATAGATTTTTTTCTAGTTCAGCTGATCATTAAGGTTTTTTAAATCTATTGTCATTAGAGAGATTTCAGTGGATGTTAAAATATTAATACCGTTAAACTACTTAAATACAGTAAAATTGTATCACTACTGTATACTGCTTTATCTTTGAAAGCATTTTCATATCTCTTATTTCATCAGATCCTCATGGGAACCTTGTTAATAAAAGAAGGTAGGAATTATCACCCTCATTGCCTGTTTGGTGACCCTCAGGGCCACAAGCAGAGCTAAGGTTCAACCAAGGTCAGATGGTTAATGGGAGATAAGTATTCTGACTTAACATAGTTTTCTCCTTCATTAGACTTTCTCAAAGCTTGAGAAAAAAATTGGACTTTTACTATTATATAAGACCCCTATAGAGGAAAAGTTCTAGGAAAACCAAAATAAGATCACAAAATGTTTAGTATTGTTATTTTAATGTAAAAAATTTTTAATGCACACAAACCACTATGCAGTGTGATATAATTATGTCATCAACAATATAACTAAAGTGTTGACAACAATATTTATTCATAGACTATGTAAGTATTGTGGACTGGTAAAACAGCTGTTTATTAGTAAGTGATATCTCTCTGTTTTCTATTTATCATCGATCTATCTACCTGTCCTCATTTCCCCCATCCCACTCACTAATCTATTCTATTTCTATGTCTCTATAAAGTGCCTATTTCATATAATAAATGAAATCATACACTATGTGGTCTTTCTAACTGTCTCCTTTCATTTAGCACAATGTTTTCAAGGTTCGTCCATGTTGTAACATGTGTCATTAATTAAAAAAATATATATTTTATTGATTTTTTTACAGAGAGGAAGAGAGAGGAATAGAGAGTTAGAAACATTGATGAGAGAGAAACATCAATCAGCTGCCTCCTGCACACCCTGCACTGGGGATGTGCCCACAACCAAGGTACATGCCCTTGACCAGAATCAAATCTGGGACCCTTCAGTCTGTAGACCGATGCTCTATCTATTGAGGCAAACTGGTTAGGGCATAGCATTCATTTTAATGAATAATATTTCATTGTATGGATATAGCACATTTTATTTATCTTTCATCAGTTGATGGACATTTGGGCTTTTTCCTATTTGGAGACATTATGATAATGCTCTTATGAACATTTGTGTATGAGCTTTGGGTGAGTATGTGTTTTCAGTTCCCTTGGGCAAATATCTAGGATAAGAATGACTGGGTCATATAGTAACTCCATGTTTGACTCTGAGGAACTGCCAACCTGTTTTTCAAAGCAGCTATACCATTTTACATTTCACCAGGCATGTGTAAGGCTTCCAATTTCTGATGTTCTTGTCAACACTTACCATTATCTGTCTTCTTGATTTGCAGACATCTTATTCTAATCATCAGTCTTCAAAATAAGGGAGAACATAGAATTCAATTTATTCAGCAAAACCACCTTCAGTTTCAGGTGTGTTATTTTT
>PVJC01025372.1:0-24809 GCA_004026665.1 Murina feae | reverse complement strand
GGGAGGCAGGCTGCACCCAGCCCTGGTCACAGCTCAAAAAAGAGAACAACATGCAGGGGAGGGCAAGAGTCTGAGAGATCAACATAGAGGGGGTGCCTGCTCCAAGCCTCCACGGTGTGCCTGGGGCAGGCCCCCAGCAGGTAGACACACACAGGAGGACTGCTCCGAGCCTCAGATGCGGCTGGGGGCAGGTCCCCAGGGGCGACACACACACACACACACACACAGAAGGCGCCTGGCAGACTGGGGCCATCATAGGACATCCACTGAGGGGTCCCAGACTGTCAGAGGGCACAGGTCGGGCTGAGAGACTCCCTCCACCCCGAGTGCACAAATTTTTGTGCACCGGGCCCCTAGTATATATATATTTGATTTCAGAAAGAAAAGGAGAGGGAGAGAAAGATAGTAACATCAATGATGAGAGAGATCATTGATTGTCTGCCTTCTGTATGCCCCCTACTGGGGATCAAGCCTGCAACCTGGGCATGTGCTCTGACCAGGAATCGAACCCAGGACCCTTCAGTTCTCAGGCTGACTATCCACAGAGCAAACCCACCTAGAGCATAAGAGGGAAATTCATAGCATTACAGGCCTACCTCAAGAAACAAGAAAAATCTCAAATAGAAACTCTAACTTTCCACTTAAAGGAACTGGTAAAACAACAACAGACTAAGCCCAAAGTGAGTAGAAGGGAGGAAATAAAAAAGATAAGGGCAGAAATAATCAAAATAGAATCTTAAAAAAAATACAAAAGATCAATGAAACCAAGAGCTGGTTTTGAAAAGATAAACAAGATTGACAAACCTTTAACTAGACTCATCAAGATAAAAAGAGAGAGGACCCAAATAAATAAAATCAGAAATGAAAGAGGAAAAGAAACAACTGACACCAAAGATATACAAAGGATTGTAATAAAATATGAACAACATACGCCAATAAATTAGATAATCTGGAAAAAATGGATAAATTCCTAGAAACATACAATCTTCCAAAACTGAATCAGGAAGAATCAGAGAAACTGAATAGACAAATTACAACTAATGAAATTGAAGCAGTAATTTAAAACTTCCCAACAAACAAAGGTCCTAGACTGAAAAGCTTCAGAGGTGAATTTTATCAAACATTTGAAGAAGAACTGGCACCTCTCCTTCTCAAACTAGTTCCAAAAACTCAAAAGGAGGGAAGACTCTCAAGCTCACTTTACAAGACCAGCATTATCCTAATCCCCAAACCAGATAAAGACACTACAAAGAAAGAAAATTATAGGCCAATATCCTTAGTGAACATAGATGCTAAAACCCTCGACAGAATATTAGCAAACTGGCCCTAACCAGTTTGGCTCAGTGGATAGAGCGTCGGCCTTCGAATTGAAGGGTTTGAGGTTTGATTCCAGTTAAGGGCATGTACCTTGGTTGCGGGCACATCCCCAGTGGAGGGTGTGCAGGAGGCAGCTGATCGATGTTTCTCTCTCATCAATGTTTCTAACTCTCTATCCCTCTCCCTTCCTCTCTGTAAAAAATCAATAAAATATATTTTTTTAAAAAGAATGTTAGCAAGCTGGATCCAGTACTACATTAAAAAGATCATATACCATGATCAAGTGGGATTTATCCCAGGGATGCAAGGCTGGTACAATATCTACAAATCAATAGAGGTGATAAACCACAATAATAAAATGAAGGATAAAAACCACATGATCATATCAATAGATGCAGAAAAAGTATTTGATAAAATACAGCACCCCTTCATTATAAAAACTCACAGCAACATGGAAATAAAGAGGACACACTTCAATGTAATAAAGACCATATATGACAATTCCACATCCAACATCATACTCAATGGACAAAACCTACAAGTGCTTCCCTTAAGATCAGAAACAAAACAGGGATGCCTGCTTTCACCACTCTTATTCAACATAGTACTGAAAGTCCTAGCCACAGCAACCTGACAAGAAGAAGAAATAAAAGTCATCCAAATTGGAAAGGAAAAAGTAACACTGTCATTATTTGCAGGTGACATGAAACTGTATATAGAGAACCCTAAAGATTCCAGCAAAAAACTGCTAGAACTGATAAATGAATTCAGGAAAGTAACAAGATACAGAATAGATATCCAGAAACTAGTTGCATTTTTATATACCAACCAGAGGCCCAGTGCACAGAATTCTTGCACTCAGGGGCTGGGGGTCTCTCAGCCCGGCCTGTGTCCTCTCGCAGTCCAGGAGCCCTTGGGAATGTCTAAGCTGGCAGTCAGACATCCTTAGCTCTGCCATGGAGATGGGAGAGGCTCCTGCCACTGCTGCTGTGCTCGCCAGCCATGAGCCTGGCTCAGGGCTTCTGGCTGAGAGGCGCTCCCCTGTGGGAGCACACTGACAAGTCTGCCCCTGGTGGTCAGTGTGTATCATAGCAACTGGTCATTCTGCCATTTGGTTGATTTGCATATTAGCCTTTTATTATATAGGATAATGAGCTATCAAAAAGGGAAACTAGTCCTAGCCAGTTTTGCTAAGTGGATAGAGCATCAGTCTGCAGACTGAAGGTCCCAGGTTTGATTCCGGTCAACATGTCCAAATTGTGGGCTCAATCCCCAGTGTGGGGCATGCAGGAGGCAGCTGATCAATGATTCTCTCTCATCATTGATGTTTCCATCTCTCTCTCTCTCTCCCTTCCCCTCTGAAATCAATAAAAATATATTTTAAAAAAGAAAGGGAAACTAAAAAAATAACCCATTCACAATTGCTTCAAAAAGAATAAAATACCTAGGAATAAGTATAACCAAGAATGTAAAAGACCCATGCTCAGAAAATTATAAGACACTGAAGAAAGAAATTAAAGAAGAAAGAAATAAGTGGAAGCATATACTATGTTCATGGGTAGGAAGAATTAATCTTGATAAAAATCCAGAGCAATCTATAGATTCAATGCAATTCCTATCAAAATAACAATGGCATATTTCATTGAACTAGAACAAATATTCCTAAAATTTATATGATAAATAAAAAGACTCAGAATAGCCTCACAATCTTGAGAAAGAAGAACAAAGTTGGAGGACTCATGCTATCTGATATCAAACTATACTACTAGGTATAGTAATCAAAACAGCATGGTACTGACATAGAAATAGTCACATAGATCAATGGAACAGAAGAGAGAGCCCAGAAATAAATCCACACCTTTATAGTCAATTAATATTTGATAAAGCAGTCAAAAACATACAATTGGGTAAAGATAGTCTATATAATCTATGGTTTAGGGAAAATTGGACATATATGTGCAAAAGAATTAAACTAGACCACCTTCTTACCCTATTCATAAGAATAAACTCAAAATGGATTTAAGACTTAAATATTACACTCAAAACCATAAAAATCCTAGAAAAAAACATAAGCAGTAAAATCTTGGACATTTCTTGTAGCAATATTTTTATGATATAGCTCCTTGGTCAAGGGAAACAAAAGAAAAAATAAACAAATGGGACTAAATCAAACTAAAAAGTTTTTTTGCACAGCAAAGGAAACCATTAACAAAATGAAAAGACAACCCATCGAATGGGAGAATGTATTTGCCAATGATACAGCGTATAGGGGGTTAATATCCAAAATTTATAAAACTCAACACCAAAAAAAAAACAAACAAAAAAAAACCCAAACAATCCAATGACTTCAGTGATTCCACTTCTGGATATTTAGCCGAAGAAACCGGAAACACCAATTCTAAAGACTATATGCACCCCTATATTCATCGCATCATCCTACCTAATAAAAGAGCAATATGCAAATTAGGCATCACTCTGTCACAAATATGGCCACCCCCATGGCCACAAGATGGCAACACCCATAGCCACTAGATGGTGGCACCCAGTCTGGCTCAGCCCAGCCAATGAAGTGGTCAGGCATGTTAGCCAGGCAGGTGGTGGGGAAATGGGGGGCCCAAGGGATGGAGCAGGCAATCAGAGGGCACTGGGGGTCCCCTGCCCAGGCCAGAGGCCTTCACCAGAGGCCTTCACCAGAGGCCTCAGGCATGGGCAAGGGCAGAGCCGGTGATCAGAGGGGGAGGGGCAGAGCCGGTGATGGGAGGGGTATGAGGGTGCCCTACCCAGGTATAAGGCCTGGGGCAGAGGCCTCAGGCTTGGGCAGGGGCAAAGCTGAAGATCGCAGGGGCCTGGCTTCTACAGAGCCAGCAATCCGAGGGGCAGGGGAGGAGCCCGCGAGTGCAGGGGTCTGGGTACCAGTGGTGCCAGCAAAGCAGGGGTCTAGGGGTCTCCTGCCCAGGCCTGTAGCCTTGGCCAGAGGCTGACAGTGGGATAAGGGCAGAGCCGGCGATGGCAGGGGGCAGAGGCCTTCAATGACCTGGTATCGCAGAGGCCTGGTCTTTGTGAAGTCAGTGATCGGAAGGGATTGGGGGTCTTCTGCCCAGGCCTGCATCCTCAGCTAGAGGTTATAGGCCTGGGCAGAGGTAGAGCTGGGATTGGAGGGACAGGGGTGGAGCTGGTGATTGGAGTGAACTACAGAGGAAACACCTTTTCTTACCACTCATTGGCTAAGCTCCCTGTATGCTACTGGTAATATTCTTAGTAACTTGGGTAATAAGAATCCCTAAAGGCGATCTAGGGTTTTTCCACCATACTCCTGAAGAAAAAAAATGAAGGTCCACTGCTGCAGGGCTAAGAAATATCATATTCTGCCCTAGCTAGTTTGGCTCAGTGCATAATGCCTCAGCCTGCTGACTGCAGGGTCTGGGTTCAATTGTGACCAAGGGCATGTACCTAGGTTGCAAGTTCCTCCCTGGCCAGGGCCCAGATCAAGGTATATGCAGGAGGCAAGCAATCAAAGTGTTCCTCTCACTTTGATGTTTCTCTCTGTTTTTCCCTTCTCTTCCACATTCTCTAAAAATCAATGGAAACATATCTTCAGGTGAGGAGAAAGAAAGAAAGAAAGAAAGAAAGAAAGGAAAGAAAGAAAGAAAGAAAGAAAGAAAGAAAGAAAGAAAGAAAGAAAGAAAGGGCATAATCTATGAAAGACACATCTTGAAAATGCCTAAAGAAAGTTGTTGTTTCTTCATGGTGAAGGGACTGGAGTCCATGTTGATGAAAACACCTTGGTGGCTATGGTGACTGGTAGTGGCTGCAGCAGTGGGGTGATGGGGCTGGTGGCTTCCCCTGATTAGCCTGGTCGCCTCCCACAAAGGGAGGCCAGACTGTGGCTTAGGCCCACTCCCCAAGGGGAGCAGGGAGCGGGCCTAAACTGTCAGTAGGACACCTCCTGAAGGCTCCCAGCATGTGAGAGGGGGCAGGCTGGGTTGAGGAACCCCCCCCCCCCCAGTGCACAAATTTCGTGTACCGGGCCCCTAGTTATTTATAAAAGCCAAGATATGAAAACAGCCCAAGTGCCCATCAGTAGATGAACGGATAAAAAAAGCTGTGGTAGCCCTTACCAGTTTGACTCAGTGGATAGAGCAGTGGCCTGTGGACTGAAAGGTCCCAGGTTCTATTCCGGTCAAGGGCATGTACCTTACTGGCAGGCACATCCCCAGTAGAAGGTGTGCTCCAGGAGGCAGTTGATCGATGTGTCTATCTCATCAATGTTTCTAATTCTATCTCTTTTCCTTCCTCTCTGTAAAAAATCAATAAAATATACTAAAGATATGAAAATAAATAAAAATAAAAAATATATAAAAGCTGTAGTAGATATTTACACAATGGAATACTACTTGGCCATAAAAAAGAAGGAAATCTTACTCTGTGACAGCATGGATGGACCTGGAGAGCATTATGCTCAGTGAAATAAGCCAGTCAGAGGAAGACAAGTAGCACATGACTTCATTCATGTGTGGAATCTAGTGAACAAAATGTACTAACAAGCAAGATAGAGACAGACAGTTGTTGGAGCAGGGGGCTCAGAGGCAAAAGACCACATTTTATGCTCCCATTTCCATGAAATGTTCTGAACAGGCAACTCCACAGACACAGCAAGTAAATGAGTGGTTGTCAGGGGAGAGGGGGCGCAAGGAGGGACTGTTTCATGGCTATTGGTTTTCCTCTGGGGTGAGGCCAGGGGGGATAAAAATGTTTAGAAACCAGTAGAGATGATGTCGCACGACCTTGTGAATGTGCTAACTGCCACTGAATCGTCCGTTTAAAAATGAACTATAGCTAGTTTTTTGTTTTTCTTTTTAATTTTTTAAAAATATATTTTATTGATTTTTTTTTTTATGAGAGGAAGGGAGAGGAATAGAGAGTTAGAAACATCCACATCGATCAGCTGCCTCCTGCACACCTCCTACTGGGGATGTGCCTGCAACCAAGGTACATGCCCTTGACCAGAACCGAACCTGGGACCTTTCAGTCCGCAGGCCGACGCTCTATCTACTGAGCCAAACCGGTTAGGGCAACCACAGCTAGTTTTATGTGCATTTCACCTCAGTTAAAGAAATCTGGGCCCCGAGCAGACGGGGCGCTCATGAGAATTTCAGCCCTGCAGGGAGGTGCCTGGGACCAAGTGCAATCAACACGCTGCCGTGAGCCGCAGCCGCCTGCAGGTTGCGTGCTCTTGGCTTCTGGTTAAAACTATGGATTTCATCCTTGGGATAGAAACCCAACTACTTAGTAAAACCTGGGTGGCTTCTCCAACAAGACACTGCAAGAACCCAGCTCCTGGCAGCAACATTTACAAGCTGGTCATGCACAGTCCAAAGAAGCGGCACCAGAGCGTATTGCTGTGAAAGGGAGCGAGCGCCTGGCTGGGATCAGTGCAGCAGAGAGCGCAGGCCCAGCACGACCAGGGCAGATCAAAGTGGCTGCCTGCGAGGCCCTGTCCACAGTCCCCTGGGAAGATGGGGCGATGCAGAGATCTTCCGAGAAGCCCTGAAGGCAGACATGGCCGGATGGTGAGGAAGGGGTGGTCGGGCTGAGAAAGGTGCCCTCACTGAGTCTGCCTGACTCTGACCCAGCGGGTCCAGGTGTGGCATCGGCCGGTGCCTCAGGCCGTTCGCCTTAGCCTTGGGTGTTGGGTTTCCGGCTGTGTTTCTAAAGCCGCGTGGATCTGAGAGGCGCTGGATAGGCCTTTCATGGTAGGAGCTTTTGAAAGCATATGAGGGTGCTGGACAGTGAAGAGATGGAACTCGCCCCCGGCCTCGCTCCTCCTGGATCTGTCAATGGCCACATGGCAGCCTCTGTTGGGAAGGATGGGCGGGAGACCAGTTTTGTTGACAGTTTAGATCCTTCATCTTTTATAAAAATATATTTTTTTTATTGATTTCAAAGAGGAAGGGAGAGGGGGCAAGAGATAAAAACATTAATGATGGGAGAGAATCATGGATGGGCTGCCTCCTGCACACCCCACGCTGAGGATCAAGCCCGCAACCCAGGCATGTGCCTCGACTGGGAATCAAACCATGACCTACTGGTTCATAGGTCGAAGCTCAACCATTGAGCCATGCCAGTCAGGCATAGAACCCTCATCTTTTAGAAAACAAACACACACACACACACACACACACACCAAAAAAAACACACACACACACACAAAAAAAAGAAACCAGGAAGAAATGGCAAGTAGGGTTGAAAGTCAAGGTTGGAGGTGGGAGGAGCAGGGGCGGGAAGGGCCCCCTGCCTTTCTGACTCAGGGTCCAGGGGCTATTTTTAGTCAGAGGGAGGGAGGGGAGATACTTCAGAACGAAGGTCAAAACACGGATACGATGAATGAATTCACCTTTCATCTTAGTGATAAAGGGCGGCTCACACAGCCGTGACGCGAGGGCCAGACTTTCAAGGCTGCGAAGTCTGGTCCAGCGGCTCCAGAGGGACCGCTGCCTGTGCCACACACTCATTTATGTGTTTGCCTTTGGTCTGGAGAACGTTGGGGGACGGGAGAAGGGGGTGTGGATGGGGACACACGCGTCCGGACCATAGTAGAAAGATCAAGTCTCAGAAGTTTTCAGTCAAGTCAGTGACATTCTCGCCATTGTCCTGGGCACCTCCGGGCAGATGGGACTAGAGCCGGGGGGCAGACGGGCGGTGCCACCACGCTGAGGCTGGCAGCCTGCTCTCCGTCCCTTTTCATTCTGCAGGGGCTTTCGGCAGGTGTAGGAAGTGACCCCAGAGCAACAGATAGATGAGAAGTGGGGGAGAGAGATGAGACGTGGGAAAACAAAGTCGGAGGCCAGTGAGCCAGGGCCAAACAGTGTCCGCCTCCCCACCGGCAACAAAACAAAAGAGACGCGTGTTGTTCCGAACGCAGCTCAGCCTGTCCCCATGCTGCTCGCTGACCTGTGGCCTTTGGTGCTGTCTGTAGCCGCCTTCTCGCCGGCTGGGCGAGGGCGGAGGCTATGTCTCAGTTCTCCCTGAGCAACCAAGGCTCGGGTGTTCAGTTAGCGTTTGATGAATGAATGAATGAATGAATGAATGAATGAATGAGCATATATATGAGCAAATAAACGAACACCAGTGGCTAAGAAAACTCACTTCTCTCCATCCTCAGGCCCAGGGGCAAGCTGGGAAGAAGAGAGCCCCTTGCCCCGACCCAGGCCCACCTACACAGAGCTCAGTTCTGTCACCCACCCCCTTGTCAGAAGTGTCAGAAGGGACACTTCCAGCCTGTTTGTTCACTCATCAAAGCCACACACACCTGTAGGTCATCTACTCCCGGGATCTGAACCATTCACCGGCTGTGTGACCTGGGCCAGGTTACCAAACCTCTCTGTGCCTTCATTGCTCCAGGAGGCTTCTCTGCCTGGATGACCCTGTCCTGGGACCTCACAGCATGGCCAGCAGGAGCATGGACACTGAGGCAGCCTCCTTCTCCTGCCCTCCCCCACCCGAGGCCTCGGGGCTGTGTGTGTGTGTGTGTATGTGTATGTGTGTGTGTGTGTGTGTGTGTGTGTGTGTGTGTGTAGACAAGGAAGAATGGAGGCCTGAGAGGTGGAGGGTGGATGGTCTTCTGAGAGGCATTCAGAAGGGGCAGAAGAGGACACAGGGTGGGAGGCGGGAGGAGGAGGAGAGGACGCAGGGGCGCGTGGGGTGAGCGCCTCCCGCAGGCCCTGGCCGGAGCCCCACAAGGTACTCTCGCTGGGTAAATGTTTGTTAAGTGGATCAAGCTGAATTGTATCAACAGAGAGAGCAGGGCACGCGGCCTGGAAGTTTCCATGCTCGCCGTGCTGGCTCATCTCAACGGGGCCCTGGAACACAGCAGTGGCACCCCATTGCCCCAATGGCACCAGCATAGGCCACCTGCCCCACCAGGACGCCCGCTCCACCCCACACGCTCATGCCAGACCTGCCCCTCCTCCCTGCACCAGAGACAGGGGCTGAGAAGCAGCAGCAGCCCAGGACTCCAGAGGAGGGGTCAGGGGGAAGGGGAGTGGGCGGGGGGGGGGGGGCACTGAAGGCCCCAGGTTTCCCTCCGGGCCATGGGGTGGGCTGGGGCTGATGCTGTTGGAGCAAGGTTGGGAGACAGGGAAAGGGAATAGCCAATGGAAAGTTCCAGAAGGGAAGCATGGGGCAGGGGCTGGTGTGGCCCAGGCGCGGAAAGTGGAGAGTTGACGGAGCCGCGTCCACTATGAGGGGAGAGGCAGAGGCAGGGCAAGTCGGATGGGCCAGCGTCCAGTCGCATGGGAGAGGATGAACTGTCCTAATGGACCAGCATGACTGAGCGTCTCCAGATGCAGCTGAGAGGCTGACCCCGTGGTGAGGGCTGAGGGAGTGGAGGCAGCTCTCAGCCTACTTCCTGAGCGCCCGCGTGTTCCGGGCAAGGTCTAGGGCAGCCGCGGCGACCACGCAGACACCCCTGCCCCAATCCCTTTTGCTCTGTGGGTCCTACTTTTGCTGGTGAAGACAGACAGCCAACAAGATAGACAAGCCAAGCAGTTGCTAGTGGAAGCACCGGGGGAGGCACAGCTTCGGACACGGTGGGGAGGGAAGCCGCGGGCCATCTGGGGAACGGTATGGAGGCAGGTGCGAAGGCTCGGGGGCACAGGTTGGCCTGGAGTGTGGTGGCTGCAGGGGAGTGAGGGAGAGTCACAGGGGGCCCAGCCAGGAGGCTCAGGGAGCCTGACCAGGCGGGCTTCACAGGGACTCAGGTGGCAGCTTTGAGCAGAGGAAAGGCCTGTGTGGTTTGCAGGTGTGTAGGGTTCCTCCGCCGTGGGGTTGAGAATGGGGAGGGGCAGGGCGGAAGCAGGGGGCACCAGGTAGGAGCTTCCGCAGTCATCGGGCGGCTCTGGGTGGGAGCTTGGGCCAAGCCAGCACAGCTGCCACGGAGGCCCGGAGGCTGGAACCTGGCTGGTCTCAGAAGGCAGGCCCTGCAGACCCCCCTGATGGGCTGCATGTGGGTGTGAGAAGAAGAGAGGCATTCAAGAGGGCCCCCCACTTCTGGCCAGACGGCTGGAAAACCCGAGGCAGTTCTGGCTGCACGTGGATGTGGTGGGTTTACGATGCCCATTTGCGATGCTGTTCTGCGTCCCAGTGGAGATGTTGAGTGGACATTTAGAAAGCAGGGTCTGCAGTCCAGGGGGGAGGTCCTGGCTGCAGGTGAAAATTCAGGGAGCGAGTGGGGTTTATGGCCCCACGTGGCGCTCCAGGCACGGCTGAGCAGCCCTGGTGTGACGACTGTGCTGGGGAGACAAAGGCATCAGGAAATAATTGGGCCCAGGCTGCCGCAGAATGTCCAGGCAGGACCCCTTGCCTCACCGTCGGACCCAAACCGCCTCTGTTCCCTTCCTGGTTGCCAAGGGAGAGAGCCCCGTGAGAAGCATGATGATGGCGTTCAAAGCATTGATTGCTTCTTCTGGTGGAGTTATCGAAGTTAATGAATTCTAAGCAGATCTATTTTTGAAAGGATGCATTTGCGTCTACCCATAGGGCGACCATCCTCCCCAAACCCGGAGCCAGGGACACTGCCTGACACCCGGCTGATGGATGGCCGGGGGATGCGACAGAATATCTGCAGTCCGGCTGTCTCGCCTCGGTCCCTCATTTATTCCTCCCGCACGCCGGCAGGATATTAAGAACTCACCGTCTTCTGTTATCTCCGAGCGTGTCCGCACTTGTAATGGGTTGACTTCAGTAAACCCATTTGGGAGGCTGTTATCTCTGGCTTGTGTTTCGGTGGAGAGGAGTTGGGGGGGCTCTAGGAAATAATACAGTAGTTAGAGTGCGTTTTTCAATTTTCTGCCCTTCGTACTGCGCCGGAGAGAAGGCTTCGCGGGAAGGCGAGGCGGCTGCAGCGGCTGGCGTAGTGAGGTGGCAAGCCCGCCCGGGCCGTGTGCCAGGTACCCTCCATCATCATCATAGTGAGCCCTAACGGAGCACTTAAAGGTGCCAGGCCCTGTGCCAGGCGTCTTCTATGAGCCGCCTTGTCAAGACCTCCCGAATTCCCTGGGAAACAGGGGCCAGGGTTATCGCCGCTTTGCAGACGCAGCAGCCACAACTCAGAGAGGCAGAGCGGCTTGTCCAAGGACACACAGCGCGTGATCAAAATGACCCGTCACGGCAGGCCCTTGTCTAGAGCTCGCTCTGTGCCTGTCCCAAGGGCGTGGCACGCCAATCCAACTACTCAGCCTTGGGAGGAGTGGGTGCAGAGAACCAGGGCGTAATCAGCTACAACTGTGATTCCCACTTGCAGGCGGGGAAACTGAGGCACAGAATGTCTCCCCAGTGTTCCCACAGTCCTGCAGTGCATAAAGGCATCGCGCGTGCAGCAGCCTGAGTTTGGGGTGTGGGAAGTCCCACTCTGGCTTTGTCCGTCTCTGTGACTCCTTTCCAGAGGTCAGGTGAGCAAAGGTGCAGGAGGAGGTGGTCCGGCCACTCTCCCCTCGGGCTTCAGTCACCTGAGCAGCAGCCTAAGGGGAGATTCAATGCTTTGCCCCAGGCAAGTGGGCAGCGTTTGCCCTGCCCAGGGCTGCCCCCATCTGTGCCACAGATGGACAATACACTGGGAGAACGTGTCTGATGAAAAAGGAATGCATCTGGAAATAGCCTAAGTGCCCACCAGTAGATGAATGGACTTAAAAAAACAACAACAGTAGTACATCTACTCAATGGAATACTACACAGCAATGAAAAAGAAAGCACTCTTACCATTCGCAACAGCGTGGAGGGACTTGGAGAACATTATGGTGAGCGAAATAAGCCAGGTGGAGAAAGACAAGTATCACATGATCTCGCTCACAGGTAGAATCTAATGAACCCAATAAACTGATGATCAAAAATAGACCCAGAGACTCAGAAGCATGAACAGACTGTTGAACCTCAGAGGGAAGGCAGGGGAGGGTGGGTGGGAAGAGATCAACCAATGACCTTCTATGCACAGGTGCATGACCTGGGGACACGGGCAATGGGGTGGGGAGGGCCTGGGAGTGGCAGGGACGCGGGGAGCGGGCTGGAGGAGGTGAATGGGGGAAAAGGAGGACCTATGTAATACTTTCAACAATAAAGATTTTTGGAAGGAAGGAAGGAAGGAAGGAAGGAAGGAAGGAAGGAAGGAAGGAAGGAAGGAAGGAAGGAAGGAGGAAGCTGGGGACTGGAGGTGGGTGTGGGCACTTTCAAGTGGGGGTCGGGGCACATGGAGCCTGGAGATGAGCTGCTCCATCCAGACCCTCCCTTTTAGGACGCGTTCCTTCACCTTCTCCTTGATTTATGCGAGTTCCACTGGGTCAACTTCAGAGGCCCATCCACCCCCGGCCCAGGCCACCTTCTGCTCTCAACCTCCCCGCCCCAGGTGCCTCCTCCAGACCTGCCTGCCTCCTGCATTGTGTTCAGATCTGATCTCTCACTCCCATCTCCCACAAGAGCCCTCACCCACCTCTCTAACTCAGGGTGGGCACCTCAGTTGGGATGGCTGACTGTGGCCGAGGGCCTGGTTGTGCATACAGCAGCTGTGTGACCTCTGATGAATTACCTAACCTCTCTGTACATGTTCGTTACCTGTCTGTAAAATGGGGAGATGACTTTCATACAACAGCCCCAATATTCGGGGGGAAAGGCACCTCCTCTTTGCAGCCCCCATCCCCAGGGCAGGTGGCGTGTCAGGACCCTTCTATGTTCTGCAGACTCACAGCCTGGGCCTGGGTGCATTTGTGCAATGGGTGTCTCCTCTGGGGCCCTATCCTATCAGGGGCAGTTCCTGCTGTCCCGAGGGGGTCAGTGACCTGCCGAGGTCATGTGGCAGGTGAGAGCTAAGCCCAGACCCCCACAGTTCTGGCTGCGGCAGCTGCAGGTGAGTCGACAAAAGACGTTTTTACTATCATAAACAGAGCTGTATCAGAGTCTCCTTCTAGACAGAAGGAAAGGTCTAGAACAGGGAATAAAATCTCCATCGCTTAGTTTTTAAGATTCACTGAACCTTCCCACTTGCAGCAGAAACAGCTTACTTTCAAATTAGTCAACCAGGGTGTGAGTCATTTCTTTGCAAGCTCCTGTGTGGGGAATACTAATGCGAGCTGCCCTGCGGGTGGGTTCCAGCACAGGCGCCTACGGGGGCCCTGCAGGAGCGGGGCAGGGGCCACCGGCCCAGTGAGCACCCCCAGGGATGCAGCCCCCACCCCCCACATGCCTTTGGGGCCTTAAGGAAGCAAATGCCTGCTTTTGTCACCCTCCCTGCAGGTGCCCAGCAGCCGCCAGCCTCAGCCTTGCTGCAGCAAGAGGGTAATGAATCCAGGAGGCAGGGGCTGAGGCGGCGCCCACATAAGTCATGCCCACGCTGATGGGAGGGGGAGAGGCCCGGAGCCAGGCTGCTGCACACTTACCCCAGAGACCTCGATCTGCCGCAAAGGAGGTGGGGCGCCCAAATGACTCAGACGGAAGCCGATGACAACATGAGGGACAGAGGGGAGAATGGCAAAGTGAGCTGCACCCTGTCCCATGCCATGGTTTGCAGAGACACCTCTAAGCCTGTACATCCATCCGCATCCTCATTCATTCATTCGTTCATTCATTCGTTCACTTGTCAGTCCTTTGTTACTGCTGCTCTGAACTAAACCCATTTAGACCCGGGTGAGGATAAGGAAGCAGAGAGTTCACCCCAACATGGATGAGAAGTTCTCTGAGGAGGTGGGCCGGGAAGGCCTCCTGGAGGAGAGGACAGAAAGCTGAGCCTCAGGGGGTATGGAGGTAGCCAGGTGGTGGGGAAGGGGATGCACCGGCCTGAATGTATAGGCAAAGTGAGCGTTGTTTGTACAGATGGAAGGGCAGGTCCAGATCAAGAGGCCATGGATGGAGGCCTGGGGGCTGTACCCCAAGGCTGCTGGGGCCTAGGAGCTGTGTGTAGAGCAGAAGCCTGGGCAGAGTGGAGGTCTAGGCAGCTTGCCCAGGTATATGCATAACCCATGGACACAGGCACTTGAGGCCCTGGGAGAAGATGTGGCTTCAACAGGGGCCATGACTATGGGGATGGCGAGGCTGGGATGCTGCCAGATGTTGTCGGGGCTCCAGGCCTGGAGAGGGGGCGATAGAGCAAAGGCTGCGGTTCCCGGGGAGTTCCTGGAGCTTGTCACACACTTGGCCACACCGAGGTCCCAGGACAGCCCCGGAAATCTCTCCCCGTGACGGGCACCTGCCCGAGGAAACCCTTACTCCTCACATTGATGATGTGCTCAGGAGTGGCTGCCCCTGGCAGGCCCTGACTGATCCAGATCTCAGTCCCCTCCATCTTTCCTCCCCTCCCTGCTCAGCCATCCTCAGATGCACAGCTGCCCCTGTCACCTCCCAAGGCTGGGGTCTCCGTGCAGGGAGCAATGGGAGCCCCCTGAGGCCATGCCTGCAGCCCGTCGGGTGTGGCTTCCCATCTGGGCCCCTGGAGACAGGCAGCTCCTCGCCTCTCACCCCTCCCCGCCTCCTCCTGGCAGCCTCTCCAGAGGCCCCAGCAAAGGTCATGGCTCCCTTGTGCTTCCTTGTGGCTAATCCATCTCTCTTAGGATGAACAAGGTCCTGCATGTCAGACCCAGAAGGGAGGCTCCGTGAGCGAGCACCCGCCTGGGCCCCCTGTGCTCTGCGGCTCAGGGTGCTGACTGTCCAAGGCATCCAGGGAGAAGGGGGAGGCTTGGCCCCAGGACCGGGAGGAAGTAGCTGCCAGCTTGAGGCTCCTGCATGCCCCGAGAGGGACACCCCCGCCTCCTGGAAGGACCTTGCAGACATAGGGAGGAGGGAAGCTGTGGGGGAGGCAGGTGTCATTAGCATGAGGGAGAGAGTGGGTGTCATCAGTTGGGGGGGGTGCCCGACACCCCAGAGTAGCACCCAGTGCCCTCCAGCTAGCTAGCTCTTCCCTGTACTGTGTTTCCCTGCTCCTGCCACCACCCTCCTCCCCCCACATGCCTGATGGGGCTGTGGCCACAGGAGGGGAGGAGGGCAGCAGGGTTTGGTCCGTTGAGGCTCTGGGAGGGCCCCGGAGGGAGCAGAGGATGCTGGCAGGAGTGGAAAGTATGAGCCAACCACGCAAGTCTGAGCACGGACTGCCGGCAGATTTCTTAGATTTTTTTCACCTTAAAAAAATTTTTTTAAAGCAGTAAGCATGAAAGTCAACTTTGACGAGAGAAGCACTGCGTGACCCTGCACCCCAGCACCGCCCGGCTCACCGCCTCGGTGCCCACTGCAGCCACTGGCATGGCCACCTCTGGTCTCTGCTTTCTCGTCTCGTCATGTTTCATTAACTGTCTCCGTCTTCTAGTTGGGAAAAAAGTGCAGACACACACACGCACACGCACACATGCGAACACACACATGCATACACCGCACACATATGCACACACCACACACACATGCACATGCACACATGCATACACACGTGTGCACACACACACAAGCCTAATCCCCAGACTCCTGGGCTGGAGAGGGGCCACTGCCATACTTCACCGACAGGCTGACTAACCCACTCATATTCTCCAGAGAGAACCTTTCTGTGGAGGGTCCCCGAGGGTGGCGTTTTCGCCAGGGGGCTCGGGCACCAACCTGCTCAGCTTTTCCCTTCTCTGTGGGACCCTGGGAGCGCCCCTCCCTTCCGCTCCCCGTGGCTGCTGAGCCCCTGTCATCAGCCGCGAAGGTTGAACCCCCCTTGGCAGCATCCAGCTTGCAAGGCAGGAAGGGGCGCGTGCAGACACCTCGCCTTTCTCCTGGCGGTTTTCTTAGGAACACAGTTCCAGGAAGAGGGCGGCTCGGCTAAAGGACAGCCGCACTCTCACACTCCTCCCGCGAGTTCCTGGCTCCCTTTCAAGTGAGCTGCAGGGCCGTGGAGCCCCCCAGCACCCTCCTGACTTCAACACAGCGGCTCTGGCTCTGGGGGCGTCATTAACAGTATCTATTCAGCGTATGCATTAGGTACAAAATGATCGGATGTGATTCTCAGTGCTATCACTTTCCCAGAAAATAGATTGCAGGGTTTTTTTTTTCCTTTTCTCTCTGGTGCGGTATTTTCACAGCTATTTTGATTAGATAGAACCCTATGAAATTGCCTAGATTCGATCAGTTCTGCCCTCCAGACATGGCGATTTCATATGCTTCACCCCAGCACTGAGATTTGAGTGGCAGGCTGCAACAGGCCATCAGGAGAGCAAAGACCAAATGGTCGTTTCTTCTTCCTCCCTGGAAAGACATGACATTCAATTTTAGGAAATTAATTCCATCCCTGACCTGCTTGTTCCCTACAGGCTTATGTCAACGGAACAGGGAGCCGGAGGGGGTCTCGAGGCGTCTGCTATCGCAGGGGCCAAGAGGCTCGGGAGCCCTGTGTATCCCATAATTGTCTGTTCTCTCCAGCCCGGCAGGGATGGGGGGGAGGAGGAAGAGGGGGGACACCGTCACCGTCGGAGCTTCCTTCGGTTTTCCAGCAGCAAGGGCGCCCCCAAGACCCCTACCTTCTTTTTTAAAAAAAAATATTTTTATTGATTTTGGAGAGGAAGAGATAGAAACATCAATGATGAGAGAGAATCACTGATCAACGGCCTCCTGCACGCCCCCTACTGGAGATTGAGTCTGCAACCTGGGCATGTGCCCCGACCAGGAATCCAACTGTGACCTCCTGGTTCCTGGTCAACCACTGAGCCACGGTGGCTGGGTGAGACACCCACCTTCTGCAGGCTCTCCCCATGCCAGGCCTGGCCACCCGGGAGCTCCTGGCAGGGCGCCAGGATGCCAGACCATCCCTTGAGTGTGTGGGGTGGGGGAGGGGGGAGAAAAGCAAACGGAGGTGCAGGCCGCTGGCCAGAGCTGCCCCCGTCAGCACTGTGAGGCCCAGTGGGGGGGGTGTTAACCACACTGATTTAATGAACTCCCCATGACATGCACATCCTGGTCTTTTCCTAAACTTCCATAAAACACATACACACAGCACGGTTCACCATCTTCACCATTTTCAAGCATACAGCTCAAGGCGCTAAGTCCGTTCGTGTTGCCGTGCAGCCGCCACCATCATCATCCCCAGAATATTTCCATCTTCCCGACTGAAGCCCTGTAGCCATGAAACACTCCCACCCCACCCCACCCCCATCCTCAAGGCAGCCTCCATGCCCCGTCCCGTCTTTGTGGATTTTGCTGCTCTCGTGTCCGTGGGCTCTTATAGCATCCATCCTTCTGTGACTGCGCGTGTCAGGATGCCCTCCCGCTCCAGGCTGAAAACATTCCCAGGTGTGGATGGGTCGGCCACATCGTGTCTGTCCAGCTCCCCATCAGGGGACACTGGATGGCCCCCCCCTCTTGATTTGTGACCAGCACTGCTGTGAATGTGGGTGTGCAAATACCAGCACATTTTTTTAAATGGATGAAGCTGGGCCCGGCTGGGTTGGCTCAGTGGTTGAGCATCGACCTATGAACCAGGAAGTCACGGCTCGATCCCCAGTCAGGGCACACGCCCGGGTTTGGGGCAATGATTCTCTCTCGTCATTGAAGCTTCTATCTCTCTCTCCACCTCCCTGCCTCTCTGAAGTCAATAAAGAAGAGGAAGGGAGAGGGAGAGGGAGAGAGAAACATCAATGATGAGAGAGAATCACTGATTGGCTGCCTCCTGCACGCCCCCTACTGGGGATTGAGCCCGAAACCTGGGCATATGCCCTTGACCGGAATTGAACCCAGGACCCTTCAGTCTGCAGGATGGAGCTCTGTCCACTGAGCCAAACTGGCTAGGGCAATAATAATATATTTAATAAACAAACAAACAAACAAATAAAATATGGATGTAGCTGGGAGCAGAGTTTAGCCTCTCTCACACTGACCCCTGACTCTGATCTTGGACAGAGGTGTCTGGAGGAGAAACTGAGACACAGCGGGCAGTGAGAAAGAAGCCAGGATAGGAGGAGGGGGCTCTGGTCCTCCCAGCTCCGTCCCTCGCGCAGTACCCAGGCCTGTCTCTGAGGCCAGCGACAGGAAGGCCTTTGCTGAGGACAGGACTCACTGGGAGTCCAGGCAACCAGCAACACACTGAGACCTGCACAGGCCCCCTCCCTCTGCAGTCCAGCCCTTGGACCCTTAACCAAGATTTGGAGGACACAGGCCTTCCGGCCTCCTCTCACAGAACCGGAGTCCCCATTTACAGATGGAGACACTGAGGCTGGCGGGTCCTCCTGGAGGCTGGGCTAGTACCCCTCAGCCACTCCGGGGCACGAAGGAGGACTAGGCTCCCAGCCGCTCGGCATACTGAGCACGGGGACAGCTGCCAAGAGACTCAGGTAATTGATCGTTCCTCTGACCTCCGGCACTTTTAATGTGATTGATCACGCACTTAGAGAAGGCCAGATCCACGCGCGCCAAGGGGCGGGCCGTAAATCAGCGCTCAGAGGAGGCCGCCCTGGCCAGGAATGCTACATCTCCAACAGAAATGCTGTGGAGGCCTCCCGGGGGCCCCGTCCACCCTGCAGGTGCGGGAGAACTCTGGGCGCTCTCCCACTCTGCAGGGGGTGGCAGCATTGCCCCCTCCATGGCCCCAGCACTAATGGAGGGGGTTCCCGCTGAGGCTTGGGACTCAGAGCCCCTCACAGATCACCCCTGGCAGTGGGTATGGGGACGGGGTGGGCGAGGGCAATTTCCAGCCTCGGGTGCTCCTCGGAGGCCAGGTTTGGGGATGGGGGCATCCTCTCCCTCTTCACACTGAGTTGCCACCTGTCCACTCACCCAGGACGTCAGCCCCCACCACCGACCCCCGGTGGCTAAATCTGCTGGGCGCCCTCCTCACCCTCCCTGGGCAGCCGGTCACCTCCCTTCACTGGGCTTCGGCACCCACTGCTCAGCTCCTGACCTCTTCGGGAACCTCCCAGACTTTCTTCCCAGGACTGGCTCTTGGCCTTGGCCTTGCATCCCAAGGAGAGGTCAGCCTGGATGCCCAGCTCTTCTTCCCATGCCCCCTCCTCCGCCCTCCCCTAGCCTTGGCTTCTGGGATCAGGTCCAAACCCCACCTATTGCCTCCTTCACCCACAAATAATCTCTAGTCTGGAAAGTTCTGCCTCAATGACGCCCCTTCCACTCACCCACTCCAGCATCTCCCTGGCATTCCCAATACCAGGCCCTCCACCCCAGACCCTTCTTCAAGGGTTGGGGCTCTCGGGAGCAAGCCCACTTCCTCAGCACAGCCTCTGGGCCCTCCTGCCCTGCCCTGCCACCTTCCCGCCCCTTTCCCCTTTCCGAGCACAGTGAGGCATCCATGGAGCACATATTGCTTCCTCCGAGGTCCCCAGGCACAGCCTGTGTCAACCGGAGGGGCCAGCACCTGTCTGTACCTCTGCGTCTCTGACGGAGAACTGGGAAGGGCATTCTGGGCAGAAGGAACATCATGCGCAAAGGCCTGCACTCAGCAACAGAGAGTGGGCTGGGCGGCCGGGGGGCCCGGGCTGAGGGCCTCTGTGAGTCAGGGCAGCAGGGCAGCCTTTATCTGGAGACTGCAGGGGACGTGGCCGAGTCTGACTCTTGAAGAAAGATGCCGAGTAGAGGCAGGAAGTGGCCTCCGGCCGAGACCGCCTGTGCCCGGCCTCAGTGCCTTCCGCTTTCCCACAAGGCTCCTGGCCAAGGGTGTTCAGGCCACTGTGCACTTTTTTACAAGTCTGGAGGTTTGTAAAAATTATTAGTTGGTGGAAATGGAAGGGCTGCTAGCCAGCCCTCTGCGGTGGCGGTGGCTGCCCGCCCACAGGGCGCCCGCACAGTCTCTGGCAGCAGCAGGGACGGGAGGGGGAGGGGAGCCCCCGGCTCTGGGATGGAGGCAGGGCCATAGCCTCACCCCCAGGACCACCGAGAGACCCTGGATGGGCAACAGGCTGGCAGCGGTGCAGAAAGGAGACCACTCCAAAGCCGCATGTCCCTTCCCACAGATAAGCTGGCCTGGTCTGTGGACACGAGTTCAAATCCCAGACCAGCTGGTACCTAGCCACGTGGCTGGGGACAGTGACTGAGACCCAACACGACCCACCCTGGGCCCTGAGCTGGGCCCTTCCATGAACTAAGTCACTTGTGAACAGGCCCGGAGGGGAGGCGCCATCATCCCCTCCCGCGTCGAGTTACCTCCCCGCCAGGGGAAGACGATGGTGGCGCCCGCTGCCTCGAGTGGCACATGAGAAGTGGCACAGGGAAGTGGCGCCACAGCTGGCGCACATTAGCCGTGCGATGGACGTGCGCTATCTCTCCTTTCCCACCACAAACCCTCCTGGAGCCGGAGGCCCCTCCAGCTCGCAGCGGAGTTCCCTCAGCAGAAAGGAATGTGCAGCCTCGGCGATCTCTGGACACACCCAGGGTTTGCAGAGCGAGCTGAACGGGTCAGCCGTGCAGGACCCCGGCCCCAAGGCCCCAGGCGCGGCTGATTTGCTGGAACAGCTCACAGGACATGGGGCCCGGGTCCCCTCCCTCTGTGCTTGCCCCTCCACCCGTAATCATGACCATCTGAGGGCCCTGGGCCTCACCTTCTCTGGCTTAGCTGAAAGGTTCTTCGGGAGGGAAGGAGGGAGGGAGGGAGGGAGGAAGGAAGTGGGGGGATGGAGGCCCATGTGCTCGGTGGACAGGGAGAAGTCAGGAGGTTTGGCTCTCCTCCCAGCCCTGCTGTGGCTGCCTTGTGTAACTCTGAGCAGGGCCTTCCCCTCTGGGCCTCAGTTTCCCCAAGCCAATATGCTATCCTGGGTCAGCACCATCACCACCAGAATGGCCAGCATTACTCTGTAGGACTCCAGTGTGCTGAGCTGTCAGAAAAAGACACTGAAGGCCGAGGTGCCGATTAACAGGAGCATGCTGTTCATGGCTGGGGAGGTGAGAGTCTGAGACTGGGTTAAGCTGACGACTGATTCCTCCTCAGAGGAGGGCATCGAAGTGCGAAGTGCATCATGCAAGGAGCAGATCAAAGCAGCCAAGACTTAAAAGACTTCAGGGGGTCAGGCTGCCACCTCCAGACGCAGAGGGCCCCGAGAGCAGTTCTAGAAATCTCTTTGCTACCAATGAGAATCCTCCATAAAGGAATGAGTTCTCTAGCCCTGGAGGCAAGCAAGGCTCTTTGCATATCCTGGGGTTCTGCGTGCGCCCCTACAGGCTGGAGGGAGCGGTTTGGCCCGTTAGCCCTGTGGTTTATGAGGCCTGGGCTGTTCTCGGTGAAGGGGACATCCATGTCCCTGGCCGTGGGAAGTGCCTGGTACAGATTCCCTTTGGGGCCACATGGCCAGCTCCAAACACCACTTCCTTAGTCTCTAGGCTGAGAATGCAGGGGCCACGCCAGGGGCTGTCGGAATGAGCCCTCCCCGACCTCCTCTTTCCAGCACAGGGGTGTGGGCTTGCCTTGCATGTAGCTGCCACCTCCAGGAACCCTGGCTGGGCAGGAAAGCCCCATCCTCCCTTTACAGATGGGACACAGCACCCTACTGGGGACCACGTGGCAAGGCCCAGGCAGAGAGGACCAGAGCCCCCACCCAGCCCAGGGCCCCTGCTCTCCGAGCCGCACCCCCACCCAGCTGCTGGGGCCTAATCCAGGCCTGTGGGAAGCGGACCAGGGCTGGCGTGGAGACGGTGGGGACTGGAGGCCCCCGATGCCTCTGGGATGCCTTGATGCTACAGATGCGGCTCTGGGCGGGTTTGACAAACTTGCTAAATTGCAATTCTCCGTGGCTTAGAGATCTGGGACGCAGCCAGAACCTGCATTAAACTCAGCAGCTGTGGGCTCTGAGAGCCGAGGGTGGAGAGCTGGCTGGGCAGGGGGCTCGGGGCCTGGGGGCCTCCAGACCCTCCACCCTGAGGCCCAGCAACCGGGGAGGTGCTGTCCTTCGGAGGTGCTGCCCAGAGCCACACGGGAGGGAGGGGCCCGTAGACCCAGCCAAAGAAGGACTTCTATCCAGAACATAAACTTTCCCAGGATTCTGCAGACCAGAGTGCGGTGGGAGTGCTGTGTACTCACCCTGTGTGGGGAGCAGGCTAGAGTCACGTACGGCGCTGGGATGTGAGCCGGCTCCCCCGGCAGGGGCTGCGCACTCCCCCTGCCCTCCCCCCCGACGCACACTCTGGGCCAGGCGCCTGCAGGCACATTCCTCACAGCCAGACACAGATACCTCCTCCATGTTGCCTTGCAGGCCCAGTTCTAGGGTGAGGGGCTCCCTCAAATAGCAGGCCAAGAAGGGTCTGGGCATGAGATTCCAGCTCCAAGAACACCCTACTCAGGCCCTGTGCCAGCCTGAAGGTGCCCTAGACCCACAAACCCCAATCCCAGGCTGAGGGGCCACGGCCCCCGCAACCCGGGTTGCCCCCTGCCATGAGGCAGACAGACCCAGCTGACCTCAGGAGAGTTAATTCCCCTAAAAAAAAGCAAAGGCAGCAAGAGAGTGGGTGAGGAAATCGAGGTACGTGCTGGGTGCATAGTAGACCCGCTGCAGGCGGAGGATTCTGGGCCGGGGTCTCTCCCCTAGAGAAGCAGCAGACGTTTCTGGCACAGGAGCCTTGAGCAGAATTCTGTGCCCCAGACAATAAATTTCCACACACGTGCACAGAGAGCAGCGTCTCCGCTTCCGGCTGCCTCATCTCCTGGAATAGCTGCCTTTTAATTACATGGAAAGGTCACCAGAAAAAAGGGGAAAGAAATGAAAAGCCAGTGTCACCAGAAACTTCTTCTCTATGCCTAGAACTTTACAACAAAGCAGCCGAGAACCAAGGGGGGTGCAGAGGCGGGGCCCCACTGAGCAGGGGGGCAGGTGCCCCTGACTCCAAAGGGGTTGGCAGGTGTTGGAGGTTGGAATGCTCTCCTCCAACCGTTGGGTGCCACTGCAGGCAGGCAGTGGGCTGGGCATTGGAGACAGTAAGCAAAACAGCTCCAATCCATGGACCTACAGTCCAATGGCGATGGTGGGGGCGGCGGCGGCGGCGGCGGCGTATGTGTATGTGACACACGTGAACCAATAAATCACACAGGTTGGTCATCTCCACAGTGTTGAGTGCTGCAGGCCTGAGGTAGGAAAGCTGTTCCATCAGAAAAACCAAGGAAGGCTTCCTGAAGAAAGCGGCACCGGAGTTTCAAGGTCAAATGGGCAGGAACAACGGAGAGGAAGAAGTCTATCCTCTGACTCATGAGCAGGGCACAACGAGAAGCTCCCTAGAACAAACCGCGTTCCCTACCAGCTGAGCTGGCCGCTCGCCTTCTCCTCCACAGCCCTGCCTCTCCACCTTTGCATATGCTGTTCCCCCTCCCAGAATGCCCTTCCAGACAGAGCCTTTACAGACCTTGGGTCTTTCCCTGCCCTTCTAAGCCACAGAGAACCACGGTTGGAAGGGGGCTTCTGCCTCCGGGGGCTCCACCTATCCCCTTAGGAGCCTCAGGGACCCTCAGCGTTTCCTAGAGTCGCCAGTGGCGTCCCTTCATGCCAGGACTCTATATGCTGCGGTAAGGGGAGGCAGGTCCTCCCGTCCACTTCACGCCCCAGGCATCGACCCCACATTCGACCCCCTGAGGGCCTCTTACAGTGTGGGTGGAGCACACGGTCACGGGGTCAATCTCTCTAGGTTTGGGGAGAGGCGTCTCGAACACTTTTAAGCGAGTGGAATCGCTTCCTTTCTCCTCTGTGAATTGGATTTACTGGTCAAATTGACAAAATTTATACGATCTGTTCAGCCCCATCCCTGAGACCAGCGGTTTACCTGAAGACACATATTAAAAATGCAATGACTGCCCTTCACTGTGTAGAAACAAGAACGCAATGCACACGCACACGCACACGCACACGCACACGCACACGCATGGGCTGCAGGAGAGTGCCCGCAGCAAACACCCACTGTACTACCTGCCCCCAGGCGGGGACCGAAGGCTTTTCATTTCTTCTTTGTGCTCGTATATTTCTGCCAGTTCCACAGTGAACTGATTTCTTTTATGATCAGAAAAAAGAAAGAAGATAACAGTTTTAATAAAAGGATACGGCATCGATCTGATTAACTGTGGCTTCAAATGTTAAGCAGCCGCCCTGTCCCCTCCTATTCCCGCTCCAAGGGGGGCTGTTTTCCTGGCCGCCCCGGTTCCAGGCAGGCATGGCTGCTCACAGCTGCCCACACCCGGGCTGCGCATCTGGTCTCCTGCTCTGTTCACTTAACGTTAACGATAAGCATCTCTTTCCACCAAGACTTCGTAATTATGGTGGTTAAGGGCCGCGGCATCTTCCTGCAGGCGGCCTGGATTCGCGCTTGAAATGTGGTGGGGGGAGCGGCAGCCTGCCGAGCTATTAGGGGGCAGTGATTGATGGTTCACTCAGCCCGGCCAGCGCGCAGCACACCCCGGGAGAGCGTGTCGGCCTTATTAATCTGCTGTACCTGTCTGGCCTGGGAGAGGACTGTGTCCTTGTGCTGGGGAAACAGCCCAGACCTGGCCTTCCTGCCGCCCCTGCAGCCCCCAGCCCCCA